>OY821519.1:225259615-225414615 GCA_963682025.1 Cordilura impudica | reverse complement strand
CCAGACCATCAATTTGGCTTCCGTCATAAACACACAACTCCCGAACAATGCCATCGAATTGTAAACGTAATAAACGTTATTGCTCAGCAATATTTGTCGACATACAACAAGCGTTTGACAGAGTATGACACTATGGCTTACTGTTAAAATAAAGATAGTTTTACCGCCTCCATTTTACCTCTTCTTCTTCAAAATCTTGCTGATAGATATTTTTATGTTAAAACTAAAGACGAGCGATCAGCGATATTCAAAACTGAAGCCGGTATACCTCAGGGAAGTGTACTTAGCCCTATTTTGTACACTATGTTCACTGCAGATATGCCAATCACAAACAACGTTATGGTGGCTACATATGCAGACGACACTGCTATAGCTGCAAGAAGTCACTGCCCAACAGAGGTCTCACTATTTGTTGAAATCGAAATTAATCTCTTCGAACAATGGCTTACCAAGTGGAATATAAAAGTAAACTCCGATAAATCTAGACATATTACTTTTGCTTTAAGACAGAACGATTGCTCTACAGTAACTATTTATGGAGATGCTATACCAAAAGAAAACTCTGTAAAATATCTAGGTATGACTTAGACAGGCGACTTACTAGAAAGCCACATATTAAAGCTAAACAAACACATTTAAAAATTGAATGACGTAAATTATTCTGGCTGTTGAGACCAAAATCAAAACTAAACTTGGAAAACAAATTAAGAATTTACAAAGCTATTCTGGAACCGGTGTGGTCATACGGAATTCAGCTATGGGGAACAGCAAGCAAATCAAATGTTGATATTCTAGAAACGTACCAGTCCAAAACCCTAAGACATATCACTAACGCTCCATAGTTTATTACAAACAACGCTATACGTAAAGATCTTAAAATGTCTACAGTGAAACAAGAAATCCAGCGAACAGAAATTAAGCAATCAAACGCTTTAGCTATTGCTCTCTTAGATAACAGTAATGAAACACGAAGACTAAAGCGTGCACATGTGTTTGATTTGCCATATAGAAATTAATAAATTTATGTTGTGAATATGTATATAATTTTTTTTTATCGTAAATATTTATCTAGTTAGTTCAGTGGAGCTACATAACTCCTGATATGTATTAACTAAGCTATTAAATTTGCTTATCTATAATATTAATAGGCTAGGCGATTTCTTCTGACCGATGTTTTGTTCTATCGTTTTATCCCGATTTTGACCAAAAGTATATTATTTGAAAAGTATTTCTTTTTAGCTACTTTCCAGATTTACAGATTTTTAAATTTTGGCCTTTATTTTGAGTAAATTGCATTTAAAGTTGCTACTAACACATACATAAAATTACACATATGCTATGTGTGTGTTTACTAAATTTGTTAATGTGTTTGGTAATAAGTTTGTTATCTTCATTCACAATAATAATAAACCAAAAATGTGTTGGATTGTGAATTGGCTAAGTTAAAAAAATAAAATTGCCTAGAAATTGCACTTGAATTCGGAGCGCTGGAATCTGCTAGTAATTTTAATTGCATGAATAATAATTATAAGTACGAAAAACTTAGTATAAGTAAAAAATTATAATAAACGGAACCTCTCATTGTTACAAACGCTATTAAAATCTATTGCAGTTTTTATTTTTAAAAATATTTTCTTACCCACATATGTGTGAAATGTTTTAATAGATAAGCAAGATTCAAAAAATAAAGACCCTTATTTCCATATCAAAATCAAAAGCATTGCGCTAAGCAGATTTATTTTGCTAATATTAACATATTATTAACTGCAAAATATAATAATTTTTCCTGTAGTAATAGCAAGCATTTTAGATAATATTACGAACGTTGTGCAAAGTGTAAATATTCTTTGAGTGTAAACAAATTTGCAAATTTGGCAAAAAAAAATTGTAATTGTAATTATCAGTAATAATAGCAAAATTTCCAGTTGATTTTTCTAATTTTTTTAAGTGTAAAAATTTTTTTGAGTGTAAACATTAAAAAAATGCCATTATTACAATCTATATATTAATACGTGAAGGTAAATTTTCAGTTCCGTTTTTAAGCAATATGCGGGCACGGAGGAGTGTGAAAATTGGCATAGTTATAGTTCACATGGAGGAGAAGCTGATAATGATAAAGTGTATGTTCAATCTGTCTTAAAAATATATTAAATAAAATAAAATATAATATTTATAATAATTCGTTACACCCTGTTAATGCGAATGATTTAAATTATATATCAGACACTCTGTGTTGAATTGTGAATTGCTAAAATTAATTAACATACCTTTAGGCTCAAAAAAATTTTAAATATTCATAAATATTCATAAATTTTATATATATACTAGCTGTTTTTACCCGGTCTTGCCCGGGATAAAAAGGTATTTGACTTGAAAAATGGTTCACTATGCTTACCAGGCGCTAAGTACTTAGTCCCCATTGAACAAATTCCCCAAGAAAATGAACTTTCTCACCAAAAATTTGTATGGGCAGTAATTAATTTTTTATTTCAATTAAAAATTTCTTGATTTTTTAATTCAGAAGTTTTTCATAAGATACTGCAAAAAAATGGTTCAAAAATAAGATGCGAAACCGCTTTAAGTTTCTTTTTTAAGTTTATTTATAAACATCAAATATAACGGAATGGTTTGCAAATTAAACGAATCAGAACTTTTAAAAATTGAATTACTTCATTCAATAAGTGATCATCATTGAGCAGAAAAGTCAAATTCATAGAAGTTTCAACAATGAACAACTAATGCGACGCTTAAAATTTTGCCGCAAGGTTTCTTTAAGCAACTGCTTATAGTATATGTGTGGTCTATTTTGATCAACAGGTAATTATTTCCCAAGTCGATAGTAAACTTGGCCTTGAATCTATTGAAGATTGAAATTTTCAAAATAGTACGTTTCACGATCATCTAAATAAACATTAAAACAAACAAAAATACCTTGAACGTTGGCATAAAATTGTCCCGAATAATATTTGTCGCTCCGAATGAAGTCATTTGAAATCCGGAGTTATACGCTTGTATGTTTGCCAGAAAATGCTTTGAAATTTGTGTGCCACAGTTATCAAATTATGCAAGGGCTCCGGTGGTGGATTCAATTCTGGTAATTTAACTTGTCCGTTTGAACAACACTATCCAGATACCTCATGTTTAAACTTAAATGCCTTGCAATGACTGCAAACAGTAGTCATTGGTCCAATTGAAACCTTGCTATGAGAAACGTAATCAAAGTTTACATCATAATTAAATGCAGCACGCTCCAAAGTACGTCGCACATACGGACATGGAGCTGGATTTTGCAGAGCCCTACCACGTGCCAAGGCATTTCGAGCAGCCAAAGTATTATTTGCACGATGTTCGTCACTTTGAGGTGCTCTAGATGCCGCAACATTTCTAGCATTATGTGATGGACGCCCCAAATTACTGCGCGGACGTACCATTTTCTATTAAAAAATGTGGCTACCCCAATTAAATATGAAGTAATTGAAATTTAATTTATTTGCGAAATTCAAAAATTGAGACACGTATGTTAGTTGAATAATGCAATTATTAAGAACATAAATAGATCAGCTGATCATGAAATGTCAGTCATAGCATGCACTCAAAAGCTAGCGACCTTGGAAAAGAAGTCCGTTACAGCATTACATGTATTTATATAATAGCTGTTTGATTTAATGATTGAAATATCCGTTAAGTTAAGATATAAGAAAGCTCATTGCTGTGCGTAATGTATTTAAATATTTAAGTTTTTAGCGATGTGTTTTGTATGTAATTTATATAAATTAATTATTAATTATTAGTATTAAATTAATGGTTTGACTAAAATCGAATTGTATTGAATTTAAAAACGTATTTCAGTTGTTCGAAATATTAACTGAAATATTTTCAAACTACATGTTACGAAATGAATGCAGTGTTCATTAAAATGGATATAACTCATTAACCAATACACATTCAGAGACCGTTTATACATAAAAACCTTGGTATTGATGTCACTTTTCATATGAACTTTGCAGAAACGAAATCGGTTCACGCATTCCCGAGAACACCAATTACTAACACAATGCAACTTATTTTTATATATATAGATAGATAGATAGATAGATAGATTTAAAAAATATTGGAAGACAAAAATTTAAGGAAAAAATAATATTTTCTAGAATTTGCAGTCGAATTTCGAGTGCTGGGCTATACTATTTGTCTTAAAATAGATAGATTGCAAATAAAAGAAATATTTAAAAAAAAAACTCAATTTATAGTTAAAATAGAACTCACCTTAAATTTCCTTGTTGTTTTCTATATTTACTCGTATCTTGATCTTCTCACTAGCCTTTTTCCATGGTTATCTAAAAAAGAAGAAATGAAACAAAAACATGAACAACCAAAACAAAAACAATTCACAACAAAAACAAATTTAAATACTAATAGTTGCCACTAAAAAAGAGTATAAATGTATGTATGTATGTATGGCCAGCGGAGTCTCCCATTGAAATTACCAATAATTTGCCCTGTCAATTGGGATATTTTGCAATTAAATGAATTTGATAATAGTTTTATAATTTATTAAAACTTCGAATGAATTTTTTACTATCAAAACCTTTAATTTTATAAAACTAAGTTGACAGACACACCACCTAAACTTTTAGATGCTGCAGCCGGCTGCTTTAAAAGATTTTTGAATATTTTTTTAACAATTAACACTGGCAATTATAAAATTTGTTATTCGGAACACAAATTTGTTTTTATATAATTGATTTATTTAATAATATTATTAGTTTTTTAACAATAAACAAATTTAATTTATATTTTTACGCTGACATCACAAATTTAACAACACAATCACGCAATCTAATAATTAAGAACTAACGGCATTGCCAGATGCAAACAAATTAATAAATGTGCTTGGGTTTTGTGTCATAACTATGTTGTAAACCAGTTATGGTTTATAAAAAAATTATGTTAAATTATAAGAAATTGCAAAGTTTGCTTTAAAAAACAAATTGACCATGATTTTGAAAAATCATAGCAATTTATCGCAATTTTGCTAGATCTAGAGATTTTAAGTAATTAGTCGGTCTGATAACAAAGAGATATGTATGTTGGCTACGTCTGTACATTCACCGATTTTCCCAATTTCAATAGCGTTTGTTCTATTGTGGATTAAAGCTATATACTAAATTTGATGAAAATATATTCATATTTGCAACATGTAGTCTGATAACAAGTTTTAGGTGGGCACACAGACGGACGGATAGATGGACTGACGGAAGAATGGTCTGACATCTCTAAATCGCTTCAGAATCTGTGTAGTGTAGTTACAAACCTTAATCAAACTCATTATACACTGATCACTTAGTGGTATAGGGTATTAAAACTGCACCAATAAGTCACATTATTTAAGGTAGATTAATTTTTGGTGTCTACTAAACATATTGAATTTGGTTTTTATACCCTCCACCCCAGTGTGCAGAGAGTTTGTCACTCCGTTTGTAATAATTAGAAAAAAAATGTTTGACCCCATAAAATATATATATTTGTGATCCTTATAACAAGCGGAGTTGATATAGCGATGTCCGTCTATCCGTCTGTGGATATCACGATGACGGCTTCAATCGGGCAGCTAAGGTGCCCGTTGGCATAAAAATGAAAAAAGGCTAACATCCTGAGAAGTTTGCTATTTAAAATCGTCCAAATCGGTTGATTAGGTCTCGAGTATTGAATGAAGAAGTAAAAAAAAAAGTCTTGAAAAATATGATTTGTCTATGTTGTTCTTGTCACGATCACGCCCTCAATAGGATAACTGGGGCGCTCGTTTTTAGTGAGAATGATTTACCAATACCATGAGAAGGTTTCTGTTTTAAAAATCATGAAAATCGGTTAATAGGTCCCGAGAAATCACTGAAGAAGTACAAAAAATTGAAAAAAATATATGTTTCTGTATTGTTCTTGTTGTTATTCCAAATGTTGTATTGTTGCCATAGCACAATAAAAACTAACCCTTTGTACATTTTTTTATCAACTCTGGTAGAAAAATTTTAAAGTTTCCATTGTTTTGGCATCACAAAAAAAGTTTGTTATATCATTTTTCGCCACGAGCCCGCATGCAAAGTTTCAGGTCAATTGGATCACGGTAAAGGCGTTAAAAATCGATAAAAATTTTGACTACAAGCAGACAAGCAGACACTACGAGTTAATATAAAGGGAGTAAAAATTCACCAACATCTAAAACAAATACTGCTAAACTACCTGTTGGTAATAAAATTAACAATATAAATTTAGCGAAAAAAAATGTTGTGTATTAATTTATTTAAAGAAAACACAACAATAACTTTTGATGTTGTATTTTTTGTGTGTAATATTTACATAAATAATAAATAAATAATGTACATATATTCCATATATGTATATCCATAATAACGCATGTTAAAAATAAATTGGTATACATATTATTTTATCTATAATATTAATAGGCTAGGCGATTTATTGTGACCGATGTTTTGTTCTACCGTTCTATCCCGATTTTGACCCAACTTATATTATTTGAAAGGTGTTTCTTTTTATCCCTTTTGCAGATTTACAGATTCTTAAAATTTTTCCTTTATTTTGAGTAAATTACATTTAAAGTGGCTACTAACACATACATAAAATTATACATGCTATGTGTGTGTTTATTAAATTTGTTAATGTGTTTGTAATAAAAATGAGTTTGTTTTTTGTGTTGATTTGTGAATCGGCTATAATTGATTAGCACACCTTTAGGGTTTTTATTAAATGAAAAATAAAATTTCCTAGAATTTGCACTCAAATTTCGAGTGCTGGAATCTGCTAGTTTATATAAAATTCTGCAATATTTTGTTTTAGGGAAAATACATTTCTTTTGCATTAACAAACAGAATGTCACTTTATTTTGCTCAGTGTGACTATGCCACAGTAGATGGCACCACAATTTTTGTTCTAATTAGCTTTGCAATAGTTATTTCTATTTTAACATGAATGTCAACATTTTCAATTAGATATCAAACACAATAATGTTAAAAGTATACACAGGGCTCAGTAAAGAGAATCAATAAGTTTTTGGCTTTCAAAACAGTTCTAAATAGTTATATAAAATTATTGTTCTGCTTTACCTACAAAATATCTGGTTGCGATTACATATAATTTTTAAAATTGTTTATTACTAAAGCATTACTATTCACATAAATACCAAATTGCACCTTTTAAATTTTCCATTCAAATTTAAGAAAATATCAATTCTAAAAATTGGAATTCAGATTTCCAATTACAAATAAGAAAATATCAATTGAATTTCAGAATATCATATTATAACGTCGGAAATAAAAACTTGAAATTTAGAAGACATCAATTGAATTTTTAAAATATGAATTTAATTCTTTAAACACAAATTGAATTCAAAAAATACCAAATATGTTCACATTTAAAAAATCAACTGAAATTAAAAAAATATTGCGATTCAGGAGACATTAATAGCATTTCACGATAAGAAAACATAAATTAAAATTCAATGACGTTTATAAACCTTCAAATGATATTTAAGAATTGCGAACATAAAAATTGTTTCATAAATAAAGCGCAATTTGATGAGAATGTTATTTATATATTATTTTTCCCAAATTTTTTTGGATGAAAATTTGAAGTTATTCAGAAAATAAAGATAACAAATTATTTTAATTAAAATTTTTGGGATATTTGGTTTTTTGCGTTTGGCATCCCTAATTTGACCCAGTGTTCAAGATGACTTCAAAATTTGACTTCATGTTAGGCAAAGTAAAACCCAAAAATTTAAGTTCGATAATAATTCCCAGGTAGTAGTATTTGGAGTCAATAAATGAAAATATATTTTATTAACATAATTTAATTCAAAATCAAAAGTTGGCATCACTGGGTTAGATTTTGTATTGTATTGTGTTATTTTGTGTTAATATGTTTTCCAAATATGGCAATATTTTAACAAAAAAAAATTGAGAGAGCTTTTTGGTTATTATTTTGTTACTTAGCCGCAATAAAGAATTATTTGGCCAGTTAAAAGAAACTATACAGCCATCTCCAATTAGCACGATTTAACGCGTATAGACACCCTACACAACCACTACTAAACCAAATTAACCGGAAACGCATACATATAGGTATATAACTTAAATGCATGCCGATCAGCAACCACGATGACCAAAAAGCAAACACCGAAACGTGTTTTGTTTTATCCGAAATAATAGAAAAGACGAAAATGATCTTTCCTCGTTGGAGCGCGAATTAATAATGTTAGAGAGCAAAACAAAAAGCATCTGTTTAGCGGATCAACCCAAATAATTTGGTATTAAGTTTAATAAATTGTTTACTTTTAAAATATTTCGTTAACATTTATTATCAATACTCAAACCGAGGTTGAGGGTATCAAAGATTCAGCACAGCCGAATTTAACACTCTTACTTGTTTTTTTTTTTAATTTGAAGCTAAGCTATAGTCGTATTTTCAAAGATCCTGAACGTTAGAATCTGCATATAGTCTGAATTGTTTGGATTGCATATAATTGTATTCTCTCTTTTTAGATTAACTATAAAGGCTGGTTGTCCGATGAATCTAGAAGACTTCCCTATGGATATACAAAAATGTCCTTTAAAATTTGGTTCATGTAAGTTGTCTGCCACAATTAATCGTTTTATATAAAAAAAAAATAAATAAAACTTTTAGTCAAATAAACCTGTTCTACTCTTATCATTTCTTAACCATTAATGTTACCAATTTATGTTTATTTTTTTCATATATACATATGCACATATTTATCTTTAGCAATTTTCAAAAATATACATTTCCTGTTGTTGCTGTTATGTTTTTTTTTTTTTGTGTTCAACAATCAAGACATCAAACCATACCAATTTATGAACACACACTCACTACATCCACATTGTTAACGGAAATTGCCAATAATATACGCAATAAGGCAACAATATGTATATGACTTAATACACAGACGTTTTCGTTTTTACTCGCACACATTTACCCAGTACTTGACTACAATTTTTGATATTGTCAAGTAGTAAAAGAAATTATAAAAATATAAATACAGTCTGCCCAGAAAGTGTTTGATATAAAAAAATTTTTGTGTTTTGACTTTTACGTTTCAAAAAACAGTTCTCCTTCTTTTATTAATTAAATTTTTAAATTATTTCTAACAAACAGAAAACAAGTAAAGTACAATCTAAAAAATTTTCAGTCAAATATCCACAAACTCTACTCCCCCTTTCCTCCCTTCCATAACCTATTTTCCTGAAATCAACACATTGGTAGGAGGCATCCCCTGCGTGTTGTTAATAATAAAAATTTATAAAAAAAACTGAACCTTTAAATTATAATACAGTTTAAATTTATAGTTAATTGTTTCTCTATTTTGACCAGTACTTATTGTATCCTACACCACGGTTCGCTAAAATGCGTGAAATATGCGTGAACACGCATTGAAAATCTATTTCACCCCTCAGAATTACCATCATGCATGAATTTTCAAGCAGCGGCACATCATGATTAAATTTTGAAAAAACAATTCCAACTCCGATTAATCGCCGATACTTCAATAATCTCAGTGTCCCACTGCGTGACTTTTACCCAAAGCCGTCTAGTAATGTTTCATCGCGGTCTTAATCCTAGCTAGTACGCATGCGCGATTCTCATCTCTAGAGCCCCAAGACTGGTTCTTTTGTGCAAAGATTAGAGAAAATGGGCAAAGAACCTGGAAAATATTTAACAGCATTTTTGGATGAGATGAAAGAAAAAATGGTTACCACAGGGACATACAAATTTTTTCCAATAACCTATCATAAAAGAGTTTCCAGGAAGGAAGAGACGTTTTTTTTGCACACTGGTAAGGAACCATTATAAACAGTTTGACGATGACACCATTGAAACATTTTTAAATTTCGACTTGGTGTTAAACCCGTCTGCTCCTCCATCTAATAAATCTGTTGATAAAGCCATGGATAGTTTGATGAAAATATATTGCAATAAAGAACTTTACCCTATATATATTTAGTAGCATTCTTCCTAAACAGGATAAATTGCAAGATGGATGGTATGAAGTGAAATTTATATTAGAAAAATACAAGGTCCAAAATGGACATTCAAAAATTTTGCAAGTTGATTTGCATGTCAAATGAGCTGGGATATGCTGAGGATGAGGAGTGCATGTATGCAGAGTACATGAAATAGTTAATGATTGCCTTAACTTTACCAGTCTCTACTGCAGCTTGCGAAAGTGGATTTTCATGCCGAAACCGCATAAAGAGTGATAAGCGAGCCAGACTTGGTGATACACACGTGTAAATCATTTGCGAAGGCTCCGAATTTTTTTTTTTTTTTTTTAAATAAAGAAAATGATGTTGTTCAATGTGACATGGATTTCGCTACTGCAGGTAAAAAGTGCAAACAAAAAGTATATGTATGACAGTTTTATTGATGCATATCACTGTTAAATATCACTTTATCATGTTAAAACATAAACAGTAGAAATTAATTTAGTCAAAAAATTTATTTTGCTGTAGTTTTAAAAAATACTCTTAAGGTGCGTTCAGACTACGCAAATATTTGACCAAATAAACGTAACCCCTAAATAATGTATAATTTTCCTTGTATAATTTTCATTAAGTTATACAATATATGATATAGAATATAGTTAAATATATTAAATATTACTAATTTAATAAAACATAACTTAATTTTGTCTTTTATATATCATGTAAGATTGAATAAAACTTTCATAAAATTAGGGGTTACGTTTATTTGGTCAAATATTTGCGTAGTCTGAACGCACCTTTAGTTTATGAATACACTCCTTAAAATTTTAGGAAGGGGTGAAAATACCCTTTGAAAATTCTGAATTGGCGAATACTGCCCTACACACCACTGAGCAGAGGCTATATATCACTTTGTCGTTCGCTTTGTAACGCATCGAAAAATTATCATTATAAAAACTCGATATAGCGATGCCCGTTTGTCCGTCCGTCCGTCTGTCTTTTGAAATCAGGCTCATTCACAAAATAAACCATTTACCTGTTACAACAATATTGTCTGCCATTATCTCCAAAATGGAGTAAATCCGACATAATTGTGCCATATCATGGAGATGGAGACATGAGATGCCTAAAATATGGTCCATTTTTTTACCTAATCCTCATAAAAAAATAGCTTCCGATAGGAACTATTTTATGCATACCTTAGGCAAACAAATGCATAAAACTGCTATTCAAATTAAGCTAATGCTTAGTTTCTATATCCTTTTAGTTGGATCTACCACCTCTTTTTAAAAATCTTGGTATAGGATATCGCATATTCGGTCTAGACCGACTACAGTATTTTTATTTGTTTTATCAAGATAATAACCCCAAACATAAGGCGAATGTGGAAAGGTCTTGGCTTCTTCACAACTATAGAGCACTGCCAAGGGGCATCCTAAAAACATAACCAATCTGAAAACCATAAATTTATAGGAAGCAATAATTTATTTATTTATATTAACTAGCAGATTCCAGCCCTCGAAATTCGAGCGCAAACTCTAGGAAATTTTATTTTTTCGTTAAATAAAGACCCTCAAAGCATGCTAATCAATTATAGGCAATTCACAAATCAACGCAAAAAGCAAATTCAATTTTATTACAAAGCCATTAACAAGTTTAATAAACACACACATAGCATTGTATAATTTTATGTATGTGTTAGTAGCAACTTTAAATGCAATTTACTCAAAATAAAGGAAAAAATTTAAAAATATGTAAATCTGCAAATCGGCTAAAAAGAAATACCTTTCAAATAATATACGTTTGGTCAACATCGGGATAAAACGGTAGAACAAAACATCAGTCACAAGAAATGGCCTAGTCTATTAATATTATAGATTACTATGCAAAGTAAATTTGTATTCTAATTTGTGTCCAGGGATAAGTCGGGTGACAAAGACCATTTGGCTGGTTTTTGCAGCGACAGACCAAAGCCTCTGGTGGGAATCGAACCCACGACCCCCGCATGATAGGCGAGCATGCTCACTACTCACCTACCGGGGCGCTTAGGAAGGAATAATATTCTAATAATATATTCTATATATATTCTAATAATAATATTCGAAAAGAGCAAGCTGGTTTCCGTTCGTGCGTAGACCAAATTAACAGTCTTATAATTGAACAATGTAACGAATATAACTCAACACTGTATCTCACTTTTGTCGACTGCGAAAAAACGTTTGATGCCATCGATCGGAGCAAAATATGGCATGCTCTTGTTAACAGAGAAATACCAGACAAAATAATTACACTGATAAAGGCACAATACGACGATTCCAAAATGCGAGTATCACATTGTGGAAGAATAAGTGAAACTTTCGACACAGTAAGCGGTGTGAAACAAGGCTGCCTGCTGTCCCCTATCCTATTAAATAGAGGCATACAGTGGAGAATCAACGAACAACTTCAGGATCTCGACTATGCCGATGGCCTTCTTCTAATGGCAGCAAACAAGGTCGATATGCAGAGGAAGATAGATAACTTGGCCTTAACGGCGTCAAAATATGGCCTACGAATAAATGCAGATAAGACGAAATGTATGATTATTAAATCCAAAACTAACCAACCACCAATTTTTTTTGCTGAACAACGCGCCAATTTAAAACGTTGACGTTTGCTACTTGGGTAGTAACTACAGACGGCGGCACTATCGGAGACATAAATTCGCGAATACATAAGGCCAAAACTGCGTATTCGAACGCCCTATCCCCCAAGACCAAACTTCACATATACAACTCCTGCGTAAAATCTATTCTGCTATATGGATCCGCAACCTGGCTGGTAAACGAAGTCATCAAGCACAATATACAAACTTTTACTAACAGATGCCTACGAAACATATTAAGGATTTGGTGACCTAGAGTAGTTTCGAACGAACAGCACTCAAATAAAGAGGAGAAAATATAAGTGGCTTGGACATACACTAAGAAAACCATACAATGAAATTTGCCATGAAACACTCGAATGGAACCCCCAGGGTGCGAGGAAACTAGGAAGATCGAAGATAACATGGGGACGTACAATTTTTAAAGAAACCGGAAAGTCATTCAACGAACTCAGACACATTGCAGCAGACAGACAATGTTCCTGATGGAATTTGTTGAAATATATAATAATATTCTAACAGAGTACGTTAGAAATGAGAAGAAATGATGACTGCAAGCCGTGTTGACGCCAGAGGTGGTCCTACTTTATTTGAAAAACATTCGATGTAAAAACACTTTCTTGACAAAAATATTCTGAAGTCCCTTTTGTTATACCCTATACCACTATGTGGTTTGGGTATAATGACTTTGTGCTGCTGTTTGTAACAACCAAAAATATTTGACCTAGACCCATCTTTAATTATACCGATCGAATCAGAATCACTTTCTGAGTTGATTTAACAATGTCCGTCCGTCCGTCCGTCCGTCCGTCCGTCCGTCCGTCCGTCCGTCTGTGTGTCCATGTAAAGCTTGTAATCAAACTGCAGGTCGCAAATATGAATATATTTTGATGAAATTTGGTATATAAGCTTTTATCGGCCATGGGATGAACGCTATTGAAATTGGTGAGAATCGGTCCATGTTCAGACATAGCCCCCATACAAATTACCCATATGAAATCGACATAAATTGCCATAAGATCCAAATTGTCATATAGATCTTACTCAAATTGGTAATCCAAAAATGATCCCTTTGACCCCATATAGAGCTGCTTCCCGATCTTCACTTAAATCTATTAAAAAACAAAAATATTGCACTGATTCTTCTCAAATTTTGTTTGTATATATTTTTGCAAAATACAAGAGACTTTACCAAACATGATCAGGATCGGTCCATTTTTGGACCTAGTCCCTTTATAGATATAGCATCCGATATGAACTTTTTCATATCTGCAGCCAAAAAAATTAATAAAAATCCCACTCAAATTTGGTTTTTCCTCATTTTCAATGTCCAGTTAGTTGGGCCTAAGAGATAGGGTTTCTAAACGCATGGTATAGGGTATCGTATAGTCGGTCTAGACCGACTATAATTTTCTTACTTGTTTTCGTTTTAGCTTATTCACACTTTCAATTTCGTTCAGTTTTGTTACTGTTAGTTTTTAAATACATACATAGTGGCAGACAAAAATTTTGGCTTAGTTATTTAGATGAAACAAAGTGCTTTATAACTCCAAAAGTAATTTGAAAAATAAAAAGGTTTTTGACCTTTTGGGATTAATATGTAGAAACTCGAGGCATTGAAAAAAGCAAACAACGCGCATTGTTATCAAACAAAAAAAGTATTATAAAGCTTTAAAATTTCTTAGATTGATTTAAGCTGGACTAAACTTCTGGTTAGTTACCCGCTTTTTGACAGCCTTTAATATTTTTTTAAGCAGACCAATAGAAAAATATGTCATATTTTGAATTTATTTGCTTTAGTTTTAATAAACTTGTTCAATCGTTTGGTTATTGCAATTGCTGAAAGAATAATCATTATGCATCTACCTTCATTCTCAAGGCAAATCTTTAGCGAAAATTGGATATATAATGATAAGAAATCGTTTCACTATTAGAACTATTGTAAATCGTTTTAAAAAATCAAAACATTGGAAGGTAAAAATAGATCAGGCCACCCTAGAACTTTAACAGCAAGAAAATCGTCTTCTATTATGCGAAAAACAATAACGGAGATTGCTTCTGAAATAATTAAAGATTTTGAAAAGGATGTCAGCCCAAAACTATATGTAGAGTTATTTAACGTGCCAGATTTCAATCAAGAGTAGCAAGAAGAAAACCTTACATAAGTAAAGTTAACAAAAAGAGAGGTTGGAGTTCGCAAATCTATAATATTAATAGGCTAGGCGTTTTCTTGTGACCGATGTTTTGTTCTACCGTTTTATCCCAATTTTGACCAAACGTGTATTATTTGAAAGGTATTTCTTTTTAGCCGTTTTGCAGATTACAGATTTTTAAATTATTCCTTTATTTTGAGTAAATTGCACTTAAAGTTGCTACTAACACATACATAAAATAATACAATGCTATGTGTGTGTTTTATGAACTTTGTTAATGTGTTTGTATTAAAAATGAGTTTGTTTTTTGCGTTGATTTGTGAATTAGCTATAATTGATTAGCATAGCTTTAGGGTCTTTATTTAATGAAAAAATAAAATTTCATAGAATTTGCACTCGAATTTTGAGTGCTGGAATCTGCTAGTCAATATAAAAACAAGTAAGAAAATTATAGTCTAAGACGACTATACGATATCCTATACCATGCGTTTAGGAAATAAGCATAAACCAAATTTGAGATATGGAAAAGTTCATATCGGATGCTATGTTCATATGGTGACTTGGTCAAAAAATGGAGCGATCATATTTGATAGTTATTTATATTTTTCAAAAACATATACAAACCAAATATGAGAAAAGTTTGGGAAAGAATTTTGTTTTTTGATAGATTTAAGTGAAGATCAGGAAGCAGCTTTATATGGGGGCTATGACTAAGAAATCTCCGACAAGGTTTATTTTTGGACTACTGATTATTGGGTGTAATAAATACACACAAACCAAATTTGACCAAAATCTATATGATAATTTGTGTCTTATGCCAATTTATGGGCACTAAGTCTGAACATGAACCGATTTTCATCAATTTCAATAGCGTTCGTCTTATGGCTGACAAAATCTCATATACTAAATTTCATCAAAATATATCCATATTTGCGACCTGTATTGTGATCACAAGGTTTAGATGGACACACAGACGGACGGACAGACGGCCTGACATCGCTGAATCGACTCAGAAAGTGATTCTGAGTCGATCGATATAATAAAAGATGATTCTAGGTCAAAAATTGTTTGTAGTTACAAACATCAGCACAAAGTCATTATACCCTGACCACATAGTGGTATAGGCTATAACAAGCCAAGTAATTTTTGGGTCTCAGTGGTGTTTTCGGTCGAAAACAAATTTAATATATTTCAATCCGGTGAAGGAATAAGGGTCTGGTGGAAACTTAATACCTACTAAAGTACAGTATGTGTTGAAGGTATGTATAATGGAGAAAACTTAAAAAAATAGTGTATCAAAATAGTGTAAAAAATATGGATAATTTACAATGTTCCCCACATTCCAGCTACCCCTCCGCCCTCCGCAATCATCAAACCTAAATCCCATTGAACATTTGTAGGAGGAATTACAAAGAAAAGTCCGAAAAAAGCACATTAGCAACAAAAATTAACTCAAAGAATTTATTGCGACGGAATGGAGAAATCTGTGGTTTTCTAGAATAACCACGTATGTCATTAAATCAAAATGTTCAGGGGAGCCAAAAAACGTTATATTTGAAGTTATGGGCTCAATGTAAAGATTTTGGAGCTTTTTATTTAACAGTCCTGTAGATATGGGCAATAAATACTTTATATAAAATTTTGAGTCAAAAATCTTCAGAGGAATGGATCCTGGAGAAGGACGAAAAAACAATATGTAAATTACACTTAAAGTGTGTGCAGATAAAATAACTTATGTCGACAAACGTCGTTTTCTTTGAAAAAGAAAACTACCAATGCTACCACCCATGTAGACATAAGTTGTTGTTGCTTGAAAAATGGATTTTTTTGTTCGTCAACAAAAAGTTAATGGGACTTAGGATGAGAATATAACAACGTACCAAGAATAATAGTGACAAAAAATAACAGAAATAAACACAAGTTTTTACCAGTGGTTATAAACTGAAAACTAATCCAAAATTATTTTTCATTTTTCTTTTCATTAATAACAACGTATGTCGCTATGTGTTGTTTTCTGAGAAAATAATTTGTCAGCGATCAAACGTAGGTTGACATACGTCGTTAGTGCTGCAAATTAATTTATTAAACATTTAAGTTACGCCGTTATTTAAAGAAAAAACTCAGAAATGGTCAATATTTAAAAAAAAAATTTAACACATGTAAAGAGCGTTAAAAATTAATATAATTGGCATCGTTAACTCAAAACTGACAAAAATTGGCATACGCTGTTATTCCAGAAAACCACAGAATTATAGGAGAAGACACTACCATAAAAATGGTTTAATTCAATTCCTTATAGACTTATGAAGGTGGTAAAACAAAAAGGTTTACCAACACGGTACTAGTTTGGTTTCTTCAGAAGATAACTAAATGTGTGCCAATAGTTTTGTCAACTTAAAATATCAGCTGTTTGTTTTTGAATAATTTTTCCTACCTCATGTTTGTTTCACTTTATCTGTTAATATATTTAGCTTATAGATATCTTTACAATATGAAAAAAATACAATTTTTTTTTTGTTTATTAAAAAAAGGATTTAATCGAAGAATAATAGATGTGCCAATATTTTTGTCTAGCACTGCACATAGACAATATGGAAGAATAAAATATTTAAAGCAAACAAGAAAAACTATATTTTTTAACGTAAAAGTCAAGGCATTAAAAATTTTATTATGTCAAAACACTTTCGAGGCAGACTGTATATAAAACATTTTTTTGTTTGACATTTATGTCAATATGAGTCAATAATATTTTACAACGACAAAAAAATCATATTTTTTAATGACAATACATGGGGGAATGAATATATTTATGTAACCAAATAAGATGCCACAAAACAAGACATTTAACATTTTTAAATATTTGCATCTGATATTTGTTTATTTAAAACAAAATAGTTAGCTTTAAATTTTATTTCCCCGCCAGCTTAAACAGTAGGTATATTCTCTTTAAAATTTCCCCTGTTATGTTCACACTATCAGTTAATTTTTTTTTAATACCAATCCATACATAATTTGTTACCCCCATTATCATTTAAGCTTTTTAGCGTATTACAATATGGCATTAACGTATTAATACTCGTATCAAGCAAACATGTCTAACTTTTTTGTTTTTATTTTTCATGTAAGGGATTTGTTTTGCATATATCACCTGTTGTTTTTTTTTTTTTTGTACGTTTGATAATAATTCCTATTAAATTAATGTCAAATGATGAAGATTTTTTGTTTGTGTAATGAAAAGTCAACATTAGAATTATGAAAATTTCATTGCCTACATAAATGTATGGTTAGAATTAATAAATATGTTGCATACTTTTATGGATTTTTTAAAAACGTATTTTTTCAATTTAATAAATTTAATAAATATATGTACAAATTTCGAATAGTCTTATAAATGACACCATACACTTATTATTTTATTTAATATAATCAATGATAAAGACTTAATGACGGAAATCGACCACATTAAAAATATTCATAGAGTAGTTGGGAGTTTTATAAAATATGCATTATTTTTCTCTGTCGCATGAAATTTTAAGAAAACTATGTTGCTTTAAAAAAAAGCATTGCATAATTTTGGGAACTTTATAAAATGTTATATTTTTAAATTTTGTAATATTTAAAAAATTGAATAGAAGTTACTACTACTTCTTATGAAATTAAATTTGATTTAAATATTTAAACATTGCCGTAGATAAAATAAATATTTAAATTATTCTTTAAAAGTGCCTTAAATTAAATCTTCAAACTGGCCTTAACCGGTACTTTAATCGAGGTATTTTCTTAAAAACGTTTACCTTTGCCTAAAAAGGACTTAATTGTAATAAATACCTTTTTTAAAATAGAAGCATTTTTCAAAAATTATCTCTTATTTAAAAAAAAACCTTTCCTTAAAAAGTACCTTTTCTCAAAAAGTAGCTTTTCTTATAAAAACACTTTCTTAAAAAAAATTTTTTTTTTAATTTTCTCTTTAAAAAGTTAATTTTCCTAAAAAAAAGTACCTTTTCTTAATAAAATATAATTTTATAAAAAAAAGTACCTTTTCTTAAAAAATTACCTTTTCTTAAAAAAGTACCTTTTCTTAAAAAAGTACCTTTTCTTAAAAAAGTACCTTTTCTTGAACAAGCACCTTTTCTTAAAAAAGTACCTTTTCTTAAAATAGTACCTTTTCTTAAAAAAGTATCTTTTCTTAAAAAAGTACCTTTTCTTAAAAAGTACCTTTTCTTTAAAAGTACATTTTCTTTAAAAATCACCTTTTCTTAAAATAAGTACCTTTTCGTAAATAAGCACATTTTCTTTTAAAAAAAGTACCTTTCAAAAGCACCTTTTCTTTAAAAAAAACCTTTTTTTTAAATAATTTTTTTTTTTAATTTTCACTATACAATACCTTTTCTAAAAAAGTACCTTTTCTTAAAAAACTATATTTTCTTAAAAAAGGACTTATTCTTAAAAAAAGTAACTTTTCTTAAAAAATACCTTTTCTAAAAACGATCTATTTTAAAAAAGTACCTTTTTCTTAAAAAAGTGAATTTTCTTAAAAAAGTACCTTTTCTTAAAAAGTAATTTTTCACAAAAAAGCACCTATTCTTAAAAAAGTACCTTTTCTTAAAAAGTAATTTTTCATAAAAAAGCACCTGTTCTTTAAAAAAAAGTACCTTTTCTTAAAAAGTACCTTCTCTTAAAAAGTATCGTTTCTTAAAAAAGCACCCATTCTTCAAAAAATATAATTTTTAAAGTACCTTTTCTTAAAAAAGCAACTTTTCATCAAAAGTACTTTTTTTAAAAAAAGAACGTCCTCACTCACATCAGAAATATCTATATGTAGTTCGATCGCAGACTTTGTTTAGATTAATAAATCTAAGAGGATTAATTGATTTCTTAATTTTGTCTTGAATTTAAAATAATATTAAATGTAAGAAAGTTTTTGTCTAGCTAAGGGGAATTTTTAGGGCTAAGAATTTAATTTGTTCTTTCTGACATCTACATCCAAATTCTGTTTAGG
Organism: Cordilura impudica; assembly: GCA_963682025.1. NCBI lineage: Eukaryota > Metazoa > Arthropoda > Insecta > Diptera > Scathophagidae > Cordilura > Cordilura impudica. The sequence goes on along the minus strand of OY821519.1, from coordinate 225,394,806 downwards.
GTCGCCAGGCGGAAAGTTTAATATTTTGGTGGAGAACATTAAATCGCTATTGTCTTGAAAACTACGCGTCGCAGGGAAAATTTTTTCCCACTCTGAAATTCCCTTTCCCTTACCAAATCAAAAAACGCAAAATATCAGCGGGCTCATATCTCATATCTCGAAAACTAAGCATCGTAGATCAAAGTGGTTGATATTTTGCCCCTTGCTACAATACTCCATATATTTTTGGCGAGAAAATAAAATGGCTTTATCTCCAAAACCGAGCACCGTAGCATTGTTGATATTTTGCTTCCTCTACGAAAGACCTCATCCGAATTGTGGACTATATATAGGTTGCCAGATTGAAATATTTGAAATTTTGACGTGAAACATAAAATTGATTAAATCTCGAATGCCAAGCGGGCCTTTTTAAAAACCGAGGCTTTTCTTAAACATTATTTTTATAATTTTTCAATAGGCGCCGCCTTAGGAGCGTTAGAACGAAATAAGAAACTTAATAAAAACTAGCAGATTCCAGCCCTCGAAATTCGAGCGCAAATTCTAGGAAATTTTATTTTTTCAATAAATAAAGACCCTAAAAGTATGCCAAACAATTATAGCCAATTCCCAAATCAACACAAAAAACAAACTCATTTTTATTACAAACACATTAACAAATTTAATAAACACACACATAGCATTGTATAATTTTATGTATGTGTTAGTAGCAACTTTAAATGCAATTTACTCAAAATAAAGAAAAAAAAATTAAAATCTGTAAATCTGCAAAACGGCTAAAAAGAAATACCTTTCAGATAATATACGTTTGGTCAAAATCGGGATAAAACGGTAGAACAAAACATCAGTCACAAGAAATCGCCTAGCCTATTAATATTATAGATCTTAACTTTCAAAATTTCAAAATTGCGTAAATCAATGGGGTTTTTTTAGATATTTTTGACCGAAAAATATACGGATTAAAATTTTATAAGATTAATAAAAAAATAAAACAAAGTAATAAATAATAAAAAAAAAAACAAGTAATAAATTTTTTTCAATTTGAGGAAAATTCCTGGCAACACTGGGTAGGCATAAGATTATAACGCAAGTGTTCCCGGACTCGAAATTATTGAAAAAATATAGAGATATATTTTTTTTTAATTAAAAATGAAAAAAACAAATTAATTAAAATCAAAAACATTTAGAAAAAAAATAAGTTGGCGAAAAATCCCTGACAACATTGGTTCAGAAAAAGATTATAATGCAAGAAATTTCTGCTTCGAACCCATATACATTTTGTTAAGCTGCAATAATGAAAGTTTACAACATATTTTCTTTAATTAAAATCGAAATCAAACTAAAAGCACAAATAAATACTTTATTAAAATTCTGACATAAAAAATTACATCCTTTCAAAGACACGCCTATATTAAAATTTTTGCATCTGACTCGATTTCACACAACTGTATTTTACAATTTTTTACTTTAACTTTAATCAAATAAAACCGAAGTATACTTTTAGGATGTATCAAAAAATTTTGTTTAACTTTTTTTAGGTAAATTTTTTAACCTAAAAGTATACTAAATTTTGATAGTGTTTAAATTGAAATTTTTACTTGAAGGATGATAACGGCTACTGATAGTTGTTAACTAAAATGATATACAGTATAAGGGCATTACAAATCCTTCATATGTTCCAACATATTTTCAACATTCATAAGCGCGTGCTGTTAACATTATTTTAAGTATGAATATCTAAGTCATTAACAAAATCTTTTTAACTATAAATTTATTCAATGCCTACAATAAAGACTTAACTATACATAACTATACGAATATATACATATGTATGCAACAATACAACAAATCTCTGCCTATTTTAAGGCTCATAAACTATTTACAGAAAAAATACATAGAAAACATATAAAAATTCATATTGGTTTCTTAATATAAACTCATTATCTATTGTTCATTCGTTTTGCAACAAGAAAACTAAAAAAAACTAACCAGAAAATAGCACAACTGAATTTGTTGAATTCAGCAGCATCTTAACATTGATAAATTTAAAAAAAAAAAAAAAACACAAAAAATACAACCATGAAATCAAGCATTCATGCTTAGTGCTTAATGCTTAACATGTTAACTAATAATAATAATATTCATTCATTGTACCGACTTCTCGCATAAGCCATACAAGAATCATATAAAAGATTTAGTTTAAGGTTTATTATACTCGTATGCAACATACGAGTACATAATTTCATATATTTCTTTATAAGGCCATCAACATCCAAGTGGGTGGGCACGACTGGGTGGGCTGTTAGTTTTATAATAAAATATTTAAGTAGCAGTTATAACTGTTGAATAACAAACAATTGTTTGGTGTTCTTTTTTTTTTTGAAAATTTATTAGAAATGTTTTCTATGATAGTCGTTTATACTTAAGGCTTAAAATAAAATGCAAGAGATTTACACAAGTGACTTTGAACAATTCTTGTGGGAATAAGTGCCACCAGAAAAGGTCAATTTAAGGCTTTTTTAAGGATAATTTTAAAAAGCGATGCATGTTTCAAAGGGTTATTTTGATAATATGACTTAGTGATTGGATGAAAAATTTAAAAATTGCATCAAACTTTTTAGATAAAAAAAAATGATACACCTTTAAACGCATGACTTAAAAAATTTCGATATAATTTTGCATAATGAAACATTGGCAATAATTTTTGCTCTTCGAAGACTCAATATCGACTCTTCCAACCTTCTAAACTCATATCAAAATAAGTAAGAAAGTTATAGTCGATCTAGACCAACTATGTGATACCCAATAGGGTATCCCAATACCCAATAGGGTTGGGTCTTCGATCCAACTTTTCTTAGGTCGTAATGGGATATAAGGAATAAGCATAAACTAAATATAAATGATATTGTTTATGAATATGTGGCCTGCAGATATGAAAAGGTTTCTATTGAATGTTTTTTTCATATAGGAACTACGTCGAAAACTGAATCGAAAAAGACCATATTTAGAAAAGTCATTCTTTTTGCTCAATAACATAAACTAGCAGAGCCCAGCTCTCGAAATTCGAGTGCAAATTCTAGGAAATTTAATTTTTTTCATTTATAAATAATTTTATAAGTGCCGAAATGTATGCTAATAAATTTTAGCCAATTCACAATTCAACAAAAATTTAATAAACAAACACACAGCATTGTATAGTTTTTTATTTGAAGCTTAAATTTGTGTTTTATGTATGTGGCAGTAGCAACTTTAAATGAATTTTGCTCCAAAAAAATATACAAGATGGTGCGCATCTGTAAATATGAGATGAATATCTACAAAGAAATACCTTTCAAATGGTATATTTTTTGTCATAATCGGTTGGCAATTGAAGGTGTAGAATATGTCACAAGAAACCAAATTTAAGAAAAATCTGTGAAAGATTCATTTTTATTTTTTTAGATTTAAGTGAAGATTGGGAAGCAGCTTTATATGGGTACTATAACTACAAATGTTTATTTTGAACTACTAATAAATGGATATAATAAATATACATAAACCCAATTTGTACAACATCAATATGAAAATCTGGATCTTAGGGCAATTCTTGTTGATCTCGCAGGCAACATTTGCATGTATGTTATTTCCTTTGGCAAAAAAAAATTTTATATACTGAATTTCATCGAAATATATTTATATTTTCGACCTGTAGTTTGATTAGAAGGTTTACAAGGACACACGGACAGAGAGACAGATAGATGGACGGATGGATCGTCATAGTTAAAATAACTCTACAAGTGATTCTGAGTCGATCGGTATAATAAACGGTACACAATGCCACCATAACGATGACCGCGAAAATAGCTTAAGTGAAATAATATTAAATTTTAATTTTTTGATGAAAACCGATAATTTACGATCATTAGCATCGAAATACCATTACGAATTTAAAGCTAATGCAATTTTAGCTTAAGTTAACATTCTTACGCCGTTTTCTTTTCTGAGAAAAAAATGTGCATTTTATTTACACTTTGTTCAAAAAGTGCATGTTTTGTATATTCTAAATAAAATGCAACCATGTTTTATGCATTCGTGCAAAGGCCAAAAATTGTTACCCTTGTAAATTGCATATTCGGTAGTCACTTATTTTTTGCAAAAATATATTCAAATCAAATTTGAGAAAAGTCTGTGCAATATATTTCTTTTTGATAGGTTTAAGTGAAAATCATTAAGCAGCTTTATATGGGGCTATGACTAAGAATTGTCCTATAGGGAATGGAATGGTCCTACGTTACATGGACATTTTTCAAATCACGATTTTGGGGATAGGCGTTATCCAGTTTGTTACCTTTCAATATAAAACTAATATATGTGAAGTTTGGGACAATCGGATAAAGAAAAGTCGCGCCGGAAATCGATTGACAATTTCAAGTGTATGGGGAAAATATGACTTTTTTGAGATTTTACGAAAATTTCGTTATATAGTTTAATTTTTCCGACAAGTTGTTATTAGAATCGGGATCAGTATTAAATTATCTTTTGAAAAAGCTATAAAAATTCAAAATCGAATAAAAATTCGCCTAGAAATAGGAAATGCCCCAGACCACTTTAGTGCCAAAAAAAAACTAGGTCATGAAATTTGATAGCATTTTCTTCAACTTTGAGAAATTGATTAAAACCATATTTTTTTTGTCTCTATACTTACAAGTAATCAGATATGGAGTATTGTTTTATTGCCACGTTGTTAACCTATTGCGCATTGAGACCGAAAATGGGAAATTTTTTGATAAAATTTTGAAAACTCCTTTTTCAAGTTTTAAATAATTTTCTTAAACAAAATTTTAAAAAATGGATCTGGCACTTTAAGGTTTTGTTAAATACATGTTACAGATTAACTGTGTGAATTTTTAAGTAAATCCCAGAATTTTTTGACGAGGATTTTTGTAAAATATTCTGTAAATGTACTCTTTCTAAATACTTGGTATCAAAAATTCATTACTTTTCTACTTTTACATGTTATATTTTATCTTAGTAGTATCTTAATAATATGACCCCATTAACCCTTTTAGAATTGGATTTTTATTCGAAAAATTCAAATATTTTCAAATACTGTTGAATTTTTAAAAGCGTTACTTAAAATATTATAACCATATATGTACGTATATCTTTCGTTCCTAAAATTTGGGATAAATCCGAGAACGTTAACCCATTATTTGCCAAGGCCAGCTTTTGTTTTTAAGATATTTCTAAATAAAGATTAACGAAAACGAGTTGTTCTATTAAACTTGATGAAAGCACTATTTAAAATTTAAGAAAAATAATTCGGTTTTTTTATTTAACTTTTCAGTGCTCCTGGGATCAAAATAATCCATTGTGATATTTCTTTGGTGCAATTATCTGCTTATTGCTCGCGAATAAATTAAAACCACTTTTAACCAATTTTGTTATAAAATTATTTTATGTATAAAAACTATCTATATTTTTCTAAATAAAATAAGAAGACCGACAAATGAGCCAAAGCTAATAAAAGACATTTTATTCAAAAGAATATGAAATATAAAATTAATATAATATAATATTAACGAAAAGGAGTACTTGTTGAAAGTCGTATGTGATTACAGGAAACAATTTGAATCGCACACTAAATCATCCTAAAATACACCAAAATAAATAGAATTACATAATTATATATTTCATATTCTTTTGAATAAATTGTCTTTTATTAGCTTTGTAGGTCTTCTTATTTTATTTAAACTGTAACATGTACATATTTAACAAACTTGAAAAAGGATTTTTCAAAATTTTATCAACAAAATTTACCATTTTCGGTCTCAATGCGCAATAGGTTACCAACGTGTTAATAAAACAATACTTCATATCTGAGTACTTATAAGTATAGAGACCAAAAAAAAATATGGCTTTAATCAATTTCTCAAAGTTGAAAAAAATTTTATCAAATTTCATGACCTAGTTTTTTTGGCACTAAAATTGTCTGGGGCATTTGTTATTTCTTGACGAATTTTCGATTTTGAATTTTTATAGCTTTTTGAAAATATAATTGAAAATATAATTTAATACTGATCCCGATTCTTCAACAACTTGTCAGAAAAATTAAACTATAGAACGAAATTTTCGTAAAATCTCAAATAAGTCATATTTTCCCCATATGAACACACTTGAAATTTTCAATCGATTTCCGGCGCTACTTTTCTTTATCCGATTGTCCCCAAACTTCACATTTATTAGTTTTATATTAAAAGGTAACAAACTGGACTCCGCCTATCCCCAAAATCGCGTTTTCATTTTTAAGGACCACTCTAATACACACACCAAACCCATTTTAATGGAGATCTATATGTTAATTTTGTGTCTTATGGCAATCTAAGACGATCATAGGGGCATTTGTAAGGGGACTAGGTTTGAACATGCACCGATGTTCCTATGGTCGATAGAAACTCATATATCAACTTTCATCGAATATGTTTACAAGGACACACACATGGACGGACAGACAGACGGACGGACTAAATCGATTTAGAAAGTGATTCTGATTACAAGGTTTACATGGGCACACAGACGGACGGTCAGACATCAGCAGAAACTCATTATACCCTGACCACGTTGTGGTATCGGCTCTAATAATATTCAATTTAAAAAAAAATTATCAACATTTTTTACGTGTATATCGAATTTTTCAGGTCTTCGAGAAAGGTGTGTCACAGTTTGTCATCTTTGTAATTTTAATTGCCTCTGCAACAAATTTCTAAGCACTTTAAGGACCCTCAAACTTTACCATTGAAGTAAGAAGTGACAGGTTAGGTTATGGGTGACGGAGACGTCTGGTAATGTTATTTTTCGTCGCAGCAGTTTTCATAATTAGCGTCCAATCTACTTTCACATTTTCATTCAAGTTATCTAGCTCCATTTTACCCAGAATACAATAAAGAATCCGTGCCAAATCGGAGCATTATCAAATAATGTGTACAACTGTCTCCTCTGAATTTGATTCATCAATCTTATACAACTCAAATCAGAAATAAGCCACATCCCTTTCAGATTAATTCCGATAAATCTAGCCCGGTGACAATGACAGTAACAGTAAAAGGCCTGTCTTTGTACTACAATATTGCTGTGTAGAAGTGTTATTTATTTGATTTTTTTCTAAATTAATATTCCGGAAAAAAATGTATGGAATGATATAGAAGTAATATATTTTCTAGTCAATTAAAAACCATTGTCAAATGGAAGGGAATTTTTAATTAGAAAATCACTTTGAAAGCTAAATTTTTAAATGGTTTGAAAGCTCATATGTGAGTCTTTTCGGAGGCCTAATATTCACTTGGTAGTTTTACAAAATTCTTTAAACAGTAAATAAAGAAATATTTACGAAAAAACTGTTGGAAACAGGGAACATAATCTTTTAACGTGCCATCCATAGAAAGTTCTGAATAATCAGAAATGAGGATTCTTTAATCTATTCTTTACTCTATTTAAGTCAAAATAATTTTAAAAAATTACGTGGAAAAGTATTTTTTTTTTGTATTTTATGAGTAAAAAAAAATTCTTAGACACAGAAAAAAATCACGTAGGTATGAAGGTTTATCTTTAAATAGGAATATTATAATAGACACGATTTTCGAAGGTTTAGTCAAGGATTATTCATATAAAAAGCTGTGCAAACTGTAAATTGGTATGGTTGAATAAGAGATTCTATAAATTTGTTATTTTCTTGAAATCAATTGCATACTGGAAAACAACAAAATATTTTTGTAGGTTTTCTCCTAACTAAAAACCCAAAAATTTTAATTATTTTGCATTTTATATAAAGGTTTTTGTAAAAGGGAAAATAAAATTATACGTGTAGATATGTAGTTGACCTTTATGTTGTTAAATTTATTTTCTGATTCGGCTTCAGATCATCAATTTTCGAAAGGGTTTTTTTTTTCCTTTAATTTAATTATTTTATTTTATTTTTCCCAATATTTCGGTAAACATCGTTTACCATCTTCAGGGGGATCTATTTCAAAAATATATACAAAAACATTTATGTATATAAAAACAGAATTTTTAAAAACAAACATTAACATTTTTCTTTCATAATTACTTTTAAAAATTAAATAATCTGTTTAAAAAAACCTTTCACCACTATAGTGTACTGTCCAATGTTTTGTTTGATCTGTGTTTCTCTATTGTGTGTAGGGCCTGCAATACCGGTATACCGGACCTATTTTTTAAAACCGAAATACCGGTATTATGACGTATAAATACCGGTATTTCGGTATTTAATTAAATGTCATATATTTCAACTTTTTTAAATCTTATAAAAATCAAATCATCTTCAAAAATTCAAAAAAATTCTTAATTCCTGAAAAGTTAAATAAAAACAAAAAATTTTAAAATACAAATCGAAGTGTGTTGGTATTTTCTTATTTACTGCAAAGCTGAGTAAAAATATTAAGGAATCGTTGGAAAAAATTCTTAATTCCTGAAAAGTTAAATAAAAACAAAAACATTTTAAAATACAAATCGAAGTGTGCTGGTGTTTTGTGGCTAGTTAGTGTTCAGTTTAATTGTTCTATTGCTGTATTAATAAAGTTTGCGTTTTAAAAAAATATATATTGCCCAAAATATTATTTCATATTATTTATCGATATTGTTGAATGTAAGTAAATTATAGTCTATATTTCAAATGTAATCCAGAGGTACATTTTAATGTAAAAATTTGAGTTTTTTTAATTATTGGGATATATTTTTTATTTTAATAGCCTTAATATGGAATTTGAACCAGTTAAAAAAGGCGTTACAGACAAAACTTCCATTTGGCATTATTTTCTGAGAGATAGATCAGGAAATTTGGCAAAATGTACCAAATGCGACAATAAAATAAAAACATGCGGTGGATCAACTAGTGGGCTTCATACGCATCTACCAACTGCTTTTTTGTTGAAAAAAAGAGGATTAGATGCTGAAATCCCGAAACTTCAACGATCTCATCTAATATATCTACTAGTGCTGTACCGTCGAAATTAAAAAAAATATCGAGCTACTTTAAAAATGAAAACGATGATCTTCGTGTAGTATTATCAAAAATGACTGCGGTCGACGGTCTACCATTTAGTATTTTTACTACTTCTATTGAATTGAGAAAATCGTTGCTGGCTCGAAAACTTGACGTCCCAAAATCTGCGAATACAATTCGAAATATTGTTTTAAGGTATGGTGTAAATATTCGCGAAGAGATGGTAAAAGATTTTTCAGATCTGAAAAAAGAAGGAAAGTTCAGTCTAACATTTGATGAGTGGACGTCTGGTAAAAATAGAAGATATTTAAATTTAAATTTACATGTACAAAACAAATTTTGGAACTTTGGATTAATTCGTATTTTTGGGACCTTTCCAGCAGAGAGTTGTGTTGAACTTATTACAAAAAAATTAGAAAAATATGAACTATCTTTTGATGAAGACATCGTATGTATAACTACAGATGGCGCTTCTATGATGAAAAAAGTAGGACGGATAGTAAAATGCCATCAGCAGCTTTGTTATGCCCATGGTATTCAATTGGCGGTGCTAGACGTTTTGTACTGCAAGAATAATAAAAAAAAAAATGCAACAAATTTGGAATCTGAGGGAGAAAGAGAAATAAATAGCGAAAGTGATGCTGAATCAGATGTTAAGGAAAACGATGTAGATGGATTTAAAATTTCTGAAAATTATGATGATTCTCTGGACTTGAAAGCAGAAATACGTCCACTTATAAATAAGGTAAGAAAAGTTGTAAATATTTTTGTTCCCCCACAAAAAATGACGATATACTTCAAAAATATGTCAAAGCTGAATTTAACAAAGAAATTTCGCTGATTCTGGATAAAAAAAACCAGATGGAATAGCTTATTTTTTATGCTACAGCGCTTTTGGGAACTAAGAAATTGCATTTTAAAATCTTTAATAGACTTATGTTCCACTATATCATTTGAAGAGGCAGAAATGGATATTATTTCTGGTATTATTTCAACATTGTTGCCAATAAAATTAGCAGTGGAATCATTGTGTCGTCGTGATGCGACTCTCCTATCTGCAGATGCAACTATTGTATTTATGATTAATAATTTAGGAACTGGACAATTAAGCGGAAAATTTAAAATTTCTTTAGCACGTAGAATTAACGAAAGGCGAACCAAATTATCAAGTCTGCTTCAATATCTTCACAAAGGACAAATAAAATCAAAACATCAAGATAATGAATTGTCCTTCGAACAATTATCAAAAAAAGAGGTTGCTAATTTGATATCAACTATAGTTAAACGTTTTTCAGATTCAAATTTATATACTTCACCGTCTCATAACATATCATCATCTTCTTCAGATTCCTCGGACTTAGAAATGAACTATTCAATGCAGGAAAGATTAAATTTTGCAATTAATAAAGAAAAACAAATGGACCATAAAGTTATAACAAAAAAATCTGTAAATTTGGACAAAACTATTAATAAAGAAATGGCTATTTTCGAAGAAGGAGGATATCGCGGACTAAATTTGCAAAAAGGATATGATTATTTAAATACTATTCCGCCAACCAGCGTCGAGGCTGAAAGAGTGTTTTTGTCATCTGGAAAAATTTGTTCCAAAACCAGGTCATCTCTAAGTGATTCATCCCTGGACACACTTTGCTTTTTAAGAAGTTATTTACTATCAAAGCAAAATTGATTTTTTTTATTTTTATTTTTTCCCGAATGAATTACTGAGAGGAAAGAGAAATATATATATTATAATTTAAAATTAATGTTAATTTAAAGTTTATTTTTGTATTAATAAAAAAAATTATCAATTTATACAATTTGTTTTTAATTTTTTAAATAATTCACCAATACCGGTATAATACCGGTATACCGGTATTTATTGAAAGTCAATACCGAATATCGGTATTGATAATTATCTCCGGTATTGCAGGCCCTAATTGTATGTCTGTAAATTTGGGCACATTTTTCGGTGTCAGAAAATAAATTTAGGGAAAATAAAATTTTAACTGGTTTGACAAATTTTATTTTATTCTTTTTACCTTAAATGAAATTTTTTAAATAAACTAAAATTGCCATAATTGAAGCAAAAAATCCACATCCTCTTATATGTACGACTCTTGCTTAGTCTTCTCAGTTACACCATATTTTGTTATCGACTTATTCGAAATTTTTAATAGACTCTAATGGTTTATCAAAAAACTAAAAATATTTTTCTTCTTGTATTGTCATTCTGAATTATTTCTCGAAATCCACTGTTAAGGTCTGTTCAGTTAACATTTCAATTCAAGCACTATAAAAATTAAACATACTTTTAGGGGGGTTATAAACCTCAAGGTATGTTATATTTTTTACATTTATTGAAATTACAGCCTAATTTGAGGCTTCTTGAGCAAACAAAACCACAATTTTTGTAATGCTATTTTTACGAAATTAACTTTCATAAGCCATTATTTTCTAATGAACAAATGTTATTTTATTGCCGATTTAAATTTTGTGTTTACTTTTTGTTCCTATTAAGTTTTTGTCTTTTGCAATCTTTGTTTTGTATTTCTTTTTCTACAAAATATTATAGTTGGTTACACAACGGCCGATGTTATCTATCGTTGGAATAAAGAACGACCAGCTGTGGCCATTGCTGAGGACATGAAATTGTCACAATTTGATTTGGTTGATTGTCCGGCGGGTAATCTAACGGATGTTGTTTACAAAGCTGCGGCACCCAATAACCAAAATGTAATCGATGAAAACAACTACAAGAGAACACATCAAGAGCAGCAGCAAAAAAAGAAAAGCAAAATAATTACAACATTTGCTGGACCAGCAGCAAAAAATCAACATGTACGCGGCACAGGCATACAATTGGATAAAGGAGCCTTTGGTAGCGGTAGACAAGGACAAGGCATACGCTTGGAAACAAGTCAGCCATGTAAGTTATACAAGTATGTATGTACATATATTTACAAAGGAAATATCAAATAAGTTTAAATTTGCTAAAGACTTGAATGGCCCTAAAAATGCCCTATCAAAAGCAAGTTAAAAAAATACAATTGAAAAATGAAAATTTAAATCTGTTTACCATTACAAAATTTGTATATGAAATTAAATTATTTTTATATTTTAATTTTACTACTAACAAGATTTTTTCAATTGTTAATTTCTAAGTACTACTTCTTATAAGCCCAATGCATCTGTTATTTAAAGGTTCATTTCGAACTTTCTTCTGGAATGTTCTCCAAAGTTATGTGAGATCTACTAGACTGCTTGAATTGTACGGTATCGTTCGTATGCCAATAACGAATAACGCGTCATGTAAAGCAGTTGTAAAACAAATTCAATTAAATGAATTGCACTTCACATCGTATCTATTTGCAATATTAATCCATTTCGAACCAAACTAAGAGAAATAACACAATAAAAAATAAAAATTTGAAAAATAATTGGAATTATTATTAGAATTAATATTATATTCATTGCTGAGATTTAAATTTAAGATATAATTTTCAAAGGCTTTTTTTCATTATGAAAATTTATCATTATGAAAAAATTTGTCATTATGAAAATATTTAAGTGTTTTAACTATGGAAAAAATGTATATTATAAATTTTACAAGGAAGAGTAGTTTTCGTGTTGTGACAGATTAGGATTTTTTAGCCCAAAATTTTAACCATTCCCATGTATGTAACATCAAAAACATTTAGTGTTAAATTCGACTTTTAAAAATGTTGAAAATAAATTTGTGAAAATACAATTTTTAGTTGAAAATTGAAAAAAAAATTGTGGTTCAAAAATTATTCACATCTAGAAAATATTTGCAATAAAAATGCAAAAAAATTAAGAAAAAAAATTACCTACATATTGTTTTTTATGAGAAAATTAATTTATTATTATTTAGCCAAATTTTTAACTTGAAAACTTTATAAAATTGTTGAAACTAAATAAATTTTAAATAAAGGGTTTTTCAACAGGGACGCTACAAGAGTAGAAAGACAGAGACAGCAAACGACGCCATATTTCTTGCCGCTCTTTTGACATTTCTCTTCAGTAAGGTTTGCCATTTCATGATGGAAAGATATATGAGCCAACAACGACTCGAAATTATTAAAATTTACTACCGAAATTCGGAGTCAGTGGCCTCAACGTTAAGAGCGCTACGTCCAATTTATGGTCGTCATAATCGTCATAACAGATCAAAAATTGAGCGTCTAGTGGAAAAATTTGAATCCACAGGCACAGTACAAAATGTTCCCCTGCCAGTGAGACAAAGAAGTGCCCGTAGTGTCGAGAATATTGCTGCCGCTGAGGCTTCAGTTGAAGAAAGCCCAAAAGTGTCTCTCACACGTCGTTCTCAAGCGTTGGGCATCTCTGTGACGTCGTTGTGGTGAATTTTGCGAAAAGATCTTGGCCTACATCCTTACAAGATCAAATTGACGCAAGAACTGAAGCCGCTTGACCACCAGAAGCGTCGTATGTTCGTGAATTGGGCTGAGCAACAACTTGAAAATGATTCGGATTTTCATCGAAAAATCATATTCAGCGATGAGGCTCATTTCTGGCTGAATGGCTTCGTCAATAAACAAAATATGCGTCACACAGCAATCCACACGTACTCCATGAGTCGTCATTGCATCCCGAAAAAATTACGGTTTGGTGCGGTTTATGGGCCGGCGGCGTCATTGGGCCGTACTTCTTCCGTGATGATCAAGACCGGCACGTTATTGTGAATGGGAATCGCTACCGTTCAATGATAACCGCTTATTTTTGGCATCAATTGGATGATATGGACTTGGAGGACATGTGGTTCCAAACGGCGCCACAAGCCACACAGCGAATGTCACAATCAATTTATTGGAAACCAAGTTTGGAGAACGTGTTATCTCACGAAATGGTCCAGTCGATTGGCCGCCTCGGTCGTGCGATTTGACGCCGTTGGACTACTTCCTGTGGGGCTACGGCAAGTCTATGGTCTATGTCAACAAGCCAGCGACGATTGATGAACTTCGTACGAATATCGAACGTGAAATTGCAGCAGTATCGGCCGATTTATGCTTGAAAACAGTCGAAAATTGGGTTCAGCGTCTGGACTTCTGCAAGCGTGCCATGCAAAAGAGATCGATTTCCATACATAATGGCATCGAACGTACTTTCACAGGAATAAAGAATTTCATTGATATCCAAAACCGTTTTTGTTTTTTTTTAAAAAACTTTTGTAGCGCTCTTATTGAAAAACCCTTTATTTGATGAAAATAAAAAATGATTTGTAGTTAAAATATTTTTTCAGTTGAATATATAAATATTATTAAAAAAAATTTTTAAACTTAAAAAAAATGTAATATATTCAACTTTAAAAAATATTTGTTTGAGCTAATTTTTGTTATCTGGAGGAAAAAATCTGGCCATAAAATTGAAATGTTTTGGTGAAAATAAAAGAAAATATGAATATAAATTTTAGTGAATGGCAAAAAAAAATTACCGTTAAAAAAATAATTCCAAAGAAAAATAAAAATGTTTTGAGTTGGAGAAAATTTTTCAATGGCATCTGGTGAAAAAATTTGGCTAAAAAATTTATAATGTTTTGATGAAAATAAAATAAATTTATAAAAAAATATTGTAGTGAATGGTAAAAAAAAATTAAATAAAAAAAATTAATGATATAAAAATTATTCACCTCTAAAATTATATTTCCTAAGAAAACTAAAATTTTGTTGGAGTTAAATAAAAAAAAATTAAATGGCGCCTGGGGAAAAAAATTAACTATTGGTTTTTGATGGGGAAATTTAATTATTTTTTATTATTTAGCCACAAAAAAAAAGTTTAGGTATGAAATAATGTTTATGTCAAAATAAATTTTTAAAAAATATTTCTTAAGGTGGTATTACACGATGTGTTTTTTACATGTGTACTGTCATTTTTTTGTGCAGATGTATGTCTGTCAAAATTGTCGTATTACATACGATTCATAATTTTTGCTATTACACTTGCATTTGAATTTGCGTTTGACATAACCTCTAAATAAATGTTAACAACAGATAATTTTTTTAATTTGTGAATTTACAAAATTAATTGTTAAAAATAAAGTTCTATATATTATATATTTTTTAATTCTTAATTAATATTAAACAATTTATTTTTCTTTTAATATTAAACTTATTATTTTACTTTGTTTTTCGTGCTCCACAAGAAGTGTTGTATTTTCATAAGTTTTCTCACGTCAAAATAGAACCTGTTCTAATTGAAAAATTTACATGTGACTTTCCACATGTATTGTACATATGCAATGTTTCATATGTATCACACAATGTGTACAACTTTTGAAGTGGGAAAATTTGACAGTACATATGTAAAAAAAACCGTCGTGTAATGGCACCTTTACCTAAAAGGCGCCTGAGGAAAATATATGACTATTTTGGTGGGAAAAAATATTTCAGTTTGATCCATTTTGTATTATGCCAATCGACTCTGAATCACTTTCTGAGTCGATTCAGCGAAGTCCGTCCGTCCGTCCGTTTGTATGTCCATGTAAACCTTGTAATCAAACCACAAGTCGCAAATATAAATATATTTAGATGAAATTTAGTACACAATCTTTTATCGGCCATAGGATAAACTCTATTGAAATTGGTAAAAATCGATTCTTGTTCAGACCTAGTCCCCATATAAATGACCCCTACGAGGTCGACTTAAATTGCCATAATATCCAAATTATCATTTTGGTCTCGGTGAAATTGGATTTGTGTGTGTTTATTACACCCATTAATCAATAGTCCAAAAATAAACCCCAGTAAACAGTTCTTAGTCATAGCCCCCACATGAAGTTGATTCCCTATCTTCACTTAAATCTATCAAAAAACAAAAATATTGCACAGATTTTTCTCAACTTTGGTTTGTATATGCAAAAAATAAATGGCCTCACCAAATATTGTCCAGATCAGTCCATTTTTCGACCTAGTTCCCATATACATATAGCATCCGATATGAACTTTTTCATATCCAAAGCCAAAAAAATTAATAACAATGACATTCAAATTTGGTTTATGCTTATTTTCTATATCTAATTAGTTGGATCTAAGATATAGGGTCTCTAAACGCAAGGTATAGGGTATCATATAGTCGGTCTAGACCGACTATAATGTTTTTACTTCTTTTTGATTGTTGTTGTTCAACAAAAGCAATGAGAAATGTCTTTGCTTTTCACTATTTTTATTTTTTATATGAAATTTTATCGGAGTATCTTTACATTTTCGTACGTCGTTCCTTGGCTATTGGCTAGAGGCTCCAAATGCAATATCAGACTGATGCAGATTATGGTGAACATTTTTAGCCTAAGTAGTATGGTTATTCGACCTGTTGCGGACAAGAGAATGTTTTCAACCGACAGGCAGATAGACAGACGTACATATGTAGCTAGATCGAGTTCTCCTTTTATAAGGATCAAGAATATATATAGTTTATGGGGTCTCCGGAATTTATTTCGATGAGTTACAAATGGATTGACAAACTGGTATAAAATATATAAATGCAGTTCATATTATTTTCATTAGATATTTTGAGATTTTTGATTTTTTTAACCTAAATTTTTTTAAATTTTTTTCAAAACATTAGCTTTAATTTTTACCAAAAAAAAATCGATTTTACATTTTAATTTTTATTAAAAAACAACATTTCTATTAAAAAATTAAAAAAAATTTTTTTTTTACTAATGTTCTTTTTTTTACTTTTTTACTAAAAAGAAATACTTTTGTTTTCAAAAACGTTTGATTCAATGTTTGTGTACTTCACGTTGCTACCGAAAATTTATACGAACACTGCAGAAAACATTTCAATACAAGTGATGATAAATAGACGACCAGTAATATTTACTTCAGCGTATAATCCTGATCACACATCCACTTTCAAGGCTGATTTGGACAAATTAACATCCTATACTAGCGATTATTTTATTTTCGGTGACCTGAATGCCCAACATATACAATCGAATTGTGTGTCAAATAATTCAGCAGGTACGGAACTCTATAACCACTGCTTACAATCCAGCTACTATATATATTACTCAAACGAGTATACTCGCTTTGGTCAAAATATCAACAATGTCCAGCCGTCTACAATAGACATTCTTTTGACAAACTCGTGTCTCCTATTCTCAGACCTTAAGACACACCCAAATACTCTAAAGTCGGACCATGTACCAATATCTTGTGTTATTTCCGGACTTGTTCAAAATATGACATATGCAGTTCCTTTGTATTATCGAGCAGACTGGTCAGCAGACTGGAAATTGGGTAGAGAGTGAAATCAGGGATCAGAACTTTGACCAAGCGGTTGCTAATTCAGGTAATCTAGATGGTTATTTTGATAAATTGACATATATAGTAAAAGAAGCTCTTGCAAAAATACCTGTAGGTCGTAAAAAATTATGGCAACGTGAAATTTCCGATACTAGTAAAATGTTAATTAGTCAGAGAAATAAAAATAAACGGAAATTTCAAAGAAGTAGGGATTTTTACTCTAAAAATCAAATTAAAAGCATTTTGAAACAATTAGATAAATTAATTGACTTCCACCTTAATAAAGACCGGAACGAATCCTGGTCCAAATTCATTTCAAATTTACCTCCGGGCTCAAATAAATTTTGGAAAGTAACAAAAGCCGTTAAGAACAACAAAATGTCTTCTACGGATCTACATGTGAACGTTCAAGTCTTAAAAACAGGTGTAGAAAAGGCTAATTCTATAGCAGACGTTTTTGAAAATTCACATACCATTACATTAAATTACCCTTCACCTATGGACGCATATGTCTCAAGATTCATACATAATCTTGATGATATAATTATTGACAGTTCGAATGTCGAACTTACCAATTTAGCCGAAGTTAAATCGATTGTACTTTTGCTTAAAAAAATGCCCGACTACTTTTTTGAAACTCTAAGCAAACTCTTTAATTCTTGTTTAATTGAAGGATACTTTCCAAAGAATTTTAAGAAAACAAAAGTCATCCCAATTATTAAGCCGGGCAAAGATCCTAAATTACCGCCCAGCTATAGACCGATTAGCATTCTAAGCCAATTAGATAAAGTGTTTGAGAAAATTCTACAAAAGAGAATTTTAGACTTCTCTAATCAAAATAATATTATTAACCCTCAACAATTTCGATTCCGCAAGGAACACTCTACTGTGCATCAAATAAAAAGAGTCGTTAATTTTCTTGAAATGAACATAAAAAACCGTAAGAGTATAGGGGTTATTTTTCTTGATATAGAAAAAGCCTTTGATTCAATATGGCATGCTGGCCTGGTATTTAAACTAAATTCCTTTAATTAACCAACGTACTTACAAAAGATAATAAAGAGCTTTTTAGATCAACGCTCATATGTTGTATCTATAGATAACATGGTATCTAGTGATAGACAAATTCCCGCGGGCCTGCCACAAGGGTCTGTTTTATCACCTACATTATATTCGATATACACTTCTGATATATCCGTTCGCAGGAATCAAGAAGTAGCCTTTTACGCAGACGATAGTGCTCTCATTTGTACCGGTAAGGTGTCAAACGCAATAATTAAGAAAATGGAAAATAGTCTAGAATTTACCCAAAAATATTTTGATAAATGGAAGATAAAAATTAATGTTAATAAAACCCAAGCTATTATATTCCCATATAATAGGTCGCGGTAACGCACTGCCACAAAACAGTTGTATTCTAGGGGAATTGTTATTCCTCTGCAAGATAGTATTAAATATCTGGGAATTATGTTAGATAAAAAATTATCATTTAAACAGCACATTGAATATATTTGTAATACGGCAATTAAATGCGGTCGTGCTCTTTACCCCTTACTTAACAGAAGATCTAAACTTAATCTAAAAAACAAGGTTCTTATTTATAAAATGTGTATTCGGCCTATTATGACCTATGGTTGCCAAGTCTGGTTCTACAAAGCTGCTAAAACTCATACAAGAAAATTACAGATAATTCAAAATAAAAATCTACAAATAATTCACAACCTACACCCCAGATATTCTACTAACGAACTGCATAGTAACTTTAACCACACAATGTTTAATTCATTTGCTAGAAAACTGACTCTGTCATTTAAAGAAAAATGCAGAACGTCCACTTATGACGTAATAAGAAATTTGCTAAATAACCACTAATATACTCTTTTGTTCTTAAAGAGGATAAATTGGTGTTTGTTTTTAAAATTTTTTATAACGCAAACCTTGTATCTACGTTTTTTCTTAACAACTTTTCCTTAATACTGTGATATTAATAGTTTCTTTATTTAATTTATAAGATGTTAATTGTTGTAATACTTTTAAGTAAATTCTCATAACATGTAAATAACTATTTTATAAAGATTCAATAAAAATAAAAATAATAGTAATAAAAAGCTCAACAGATTTATTTATTTTTAAAATTTTTGAAAAACAAATTTTTGAAAAAAAAAATTTAAATAAAAAATTTAAAAATCAAATATTTGTGGGAAATATTAATGGTTTTATGGAAAAAAAATTTAACTGCATTTAAATTTTTTTAAATTCAAATAAACCCGTAATAACGTAACACAGCAAAACGGACCAAGGATTCAGACCCTGCGATACCTATTACCCTAAGTACACTTGTTCCGTATCTGCTCGTTTCCAGAAATGTTCATTTGTTGAACAGTATTATGTCAAACTTTTTCAATGGAATTGAAAACTTGATTATTTTTAAATTTCCAACATGTTTTACTATCCCTGAAAAATATTTGAAATCTGAAATTATGTTACTAAATCATTTCTTATGGGAGCTTATAAGTGACAGATCTTATCCTGTACAATGTTTTAGTATCCAAAATTGCTTAAATGATTTTTTTTTATCTAAACAATTCAAATATTGCATTCGAATCATATCTCCTCAATGGATTAATTCTGGCACAACAGTGCGTATAACTATTATGTAACTGTATTAAGACATGTGCATACATAATTTACTTAGGGAGTAAATACATTTTATCTGGTTCGTCAACTGTTGCAATTTTCTTCAATTATTGTTTACATTAACATGTCATTTAACTAACAATTTGAGGTAATTATATAAAATCAATTCTGTTTTCAGTCCATCTTTATGCTGTTGCCATTTGCCATTTTCATTTACATGAATTATGGTTATCATATCAATTAAGGTCAATTTTTGACAACTGTTGGATGTCTCAATTTCATTTCACAAAATGTTTGTTCGTTCGTACTGTATGTGTGTAGCTGTGTAATTATAGGCAGGCGAGATTGATTGATAAATTGTATAAATATCTATTCAAAAACTAATTTTGTTTATGAGACAAATTGCAAGATGTGACTAAACATTTTTAGGGGGACAAAATCTAAATTTGCCTTTTCTATAAAAAAAATATTAAAATTTAGAGTTGGGCAAAATAAAATTAACTAGCAGAGCCCAGCACAACAAAAATTTGAGTGCAAATTGGAAATTTTATTTTTTTAATTCAATTTTTTGTGTTTTTTTAATCTATATACATATATAAAAAATTTATGAAAATTCATTAAATTGTGAATTTTTAAATAAAATTCATTAAATTTCATTATAAATATTTTTGAACAAACAGAAGATAAATGGGTTTGTTAATAAACAATTTTATAAGAGCCTAAAGGTATGCTAATCAATTTTAGCCAATTCATAAACACACACATAGCATATTATAGTTTTTTATTTGAAGGTTAAATATGTGTTTTATATATGTGTAAGTAGCAACTTTAAATGATTATTACTCCAAAAAAATGTACCAGATGGTGCACATCTTTAAAGAGGCCCTATCTCTTAGGTCCAACTAAGTAGTTATAAGAAATAAGCATAAAACAAATTTGAGTGGCATTGTTATTAATTTTTTGCCTTCGGATATGAAAAAGTTCATATCGGATGCTATATTTATATGGGGACTAGGTGGAAAAATTAACCGATCCTGACCATATTTGGTAAGATCACTAATTTTTTGCAAAAAAAACAAACCAAATTTGAGAAAAATGTGTACAATATTTGTGTTTTTGATGGATTTAAGGGAAGATCGGGAAGCAGCTTTATATGGGGCTATGACTAAGAATTGTCTTATAGGGAGTATTTTTCGACTACTGGTTAATGGGTGTAATATACAAGCACAAACCCAATTCGACCGATATCTATATGATAATTTGTATCATATGGCAATTTAAGTCGATTTCATAGGTGTCATTTGTATGGGGACTATGTCTGAACATGCACCGATTTTCGCCAATTACAATAGCGTTCATGCTATGGCTGATAGAAGCTTACATACCAAATTTCATCAAAATATGTTCACATTTGCGACCTGTAGTTTGATTACATGGTTTACATGGACACACAAACGGACGGACGGACGGACAGACGGACGAACGGACATGGCTAAATCGACTCAAAAAGTAATTCTGAGCCGATCGCTATAATAAAAGATATGTCTAGGTCAAATATTTTTGGGGTATAAATATGTTGAAATGCTAAAGAGGTTCCACGAAACCCGTTTAAAGCAATGTGTCAACATCTATGCGATCAGGGGGGTAAAAATTTATTTCACAATACAATCACAAAAACAGAGTAAGACAAAAAGGGTGTGACGTACGATTGTATTGGTGAAAAGATTACGAAGTGTTTAGAGATAAAATAAAGGCACGATTTTATTAGGAAGTGTTTGGAGATATATGCAGGAGCGAATAGCGTTACAAAAACGTTTTGAAAAATGAAAAATGAAACATGAAAAATTAAAAATTAAAAATGAAAAATGAAAAATGAAAAATGAAAAATAAAAAATGAAAAATAAAAATTTAAAAATTAAAAATAAAAAATTAAGAATTAAAAATTAAAAATTAGAAATTAAAAATAAAAAATTATAAATAAAAAATTAAAAATTAAAAATTAAAAATTAAAAATTAAAAATTAAAAATTAAAAATTAAAAATTAAAAATTAAAAATTAAAAATTAAAAATTAAAAATTAAAAATTAAAAATTAAAAATTAAAAATTAAAAATTAAAAATTAAAAATTAAAAATTAAAAATTAAAAATTAAAAATTAAAAATTAAAAATTAAAAATTAAAAATTAAAAATTAAAAATTAAAAATTAAAAATTAAAAATTAAAAATTAAAAATTAAAAATTAAAAATTAAAAATTAAAAATTAAAAATTAAAAATTAAAAATTAAAAATTAAAAATTAAGAATTAAAAATTAAGAATTAAAAATTAAAAATTAAAAATTAAAAATTAAAAATTAAAAATTAAAAATTAAAAATTAAAAATTAAAAATTAAAAATTAAAAATTAAAAATTAAAAATTAAAAATTAAAAATTAAAAATTAAAAATTAAAAATTAAAAATTAAAAATTAAAAATTAAAAATTAAAAATTAAAAATTAAAAATTAAAAATTAAAAATTAAAAATTAAAAATTAAAAATTAAAAATTAAAAATTAAAAATTAAAAATTAAAAATTAAAAATTAAAAATTAAAAATTAAAAATTAAAAATTAAAAATTAAAAATTAAAAATTAAAAATTAAAAATTAAAAATTAAAAATTAAAAATTAAAAATTAAAAATTAAAAATTAAAAATTAAAAATTAAAAATTAAAAATTAAAAATTAAAAATTAAAAATTAAAAATTAAAAATTAAAAATTAAAAATTAAAAATTAAAAATTAAAAATTAAAAATTAAAAATTAAAAATTAAAAATTAAAAATTAAAAATTAAAAATTAAAAACTAAAAATTAAAAATTAAAAATTAAAAATTAAAAATTAAAAATTAAAAATTAAAAATTAAAAATTAAAAATTAAAAATTAAAAATTAAAAATTAAAAATTAAAAATTAAAAATTAAAAATTAAAAATTAAAAATTAAAAATTAAAAATTAAAAATTAAAAATTAAAAATTAAAAATTAAAAAATAAAAATTATAAATTAAAAATTAATTATTAAAAATTAAAAATTAAATATTAAAAATTAAAAATTAAAAATTAAAAATTATAAATTATAAATTATAAATTATAAATTAAAAATTAAAAATTAAAAATTAAAAATTAAAAATTAAAAATTAAAAATTAAGAATTAAAAATTAAGAATTAAAAATGAAAAATTAAAAATTATAAATTAAAAATTAATTATTAAAAATTAAAAATTAAAAATTAATTATTAAAAATTAAAAATTAAAGTTAAAAATTAAAAATTAAAAAATAAAAATTAAAACTTAAAAATTAAAAATTAAAAATTAAAAATATAAAATTAAAAATTAAAAACTAAAAATTAAAAATTAAAAATTAAAAATTAAAAATTAAAAATTAAAAATTAAAAATTAAAAATCAAAAATCAAAAATTAAAAATTAAAAATTAAAAATTAAAAATTAAAAATTAAAAATTAAAAATTAAAAATTAAAAATTAAAAATTAAAAATTAAAAATTAAAAATTAAAAATTAAAAATTAAAAATTAAAAATTAAAAATTAAAAATTAAAAATTAAAAATTAAAAATTAAAAATTAAAAATTAAAAATTAAAAATTAAAAATTAAAAATTAAAAATTAAAAATTAAAAATTAAAAATTAAAAATTAAAAATTAAAAATTAAAAATTAAAAATTAAAAATTAAAAATTAAAAATTAAAAATTAAAAATTAAAAATTAAAAATTAAAAATTAAAATTTAAAAATTAAAAATTAAAAATTAAAAATTAAAAATTAAAAATTAAAAATTAAAAATTAAAAATTAAAAATTAAAAATTAAAAATTAAAAATTAAAAATTAAAAATTAAAAATTAAAAATTAAAAATTAAAAATTAAAAATTAAAAATTAAAAATTAAAAATTAAAAATTAAAAATTAAAAATTAAAAATTAAAAATTAAAAATTAAAAATTAAAAATTAAAAATTAAAAATTAAAAATTAAAAATTAAAAATTAAAAATTAAAAATTAAAAATTAAAAATTAAAAATTAAAAATTAAAAATTAAAAATTAAAAATTAAAAATTAAAAATTAAAAATTAAAAATTAAAAATTAAAAATTAAAAATTAAAAATTAAAAATTAAAAATTAAAAATTAAAAATTAAAAATTAAAAATTAAAAATTAAAAATTAAAAATTAAAAATTAATTAATAAAAATTAAAAATTAAAAATTAAAAAATAAAAATTAAAAATTAAAAATTAAAAATTAAAAATTAAAAATTAAAAATTAAAAATTAAAAATTAAAAATTAAGAATTAAAAATGAAAAATGAAAAATTAAAAATTAAAAATTAAAAATTAAAAATTAGAAATTAAAAATTAAAAATTAAAAATTAAAAATTAAAAATTAAAAATTAAAAATTAAAAATTAAAAATTAAAAATTAAAAATTAAAAATTAAAAATTAAAAATTAAAAATTAAAAATTAAAAATTAAAAATTAAAAATTAAAAATTAAAAATTAAAAATTAAAAATTAAAAATTAAAAATTAAAAATTAAAAATTAAAAATTAAAAATTAAAAATTAAAAATTAAAAATTAAAAATTAAAAATTAAAAATTAAAAATTAAAAATTAAAAATTAAAAATTAAAAATTAAAAATTAAAAATTAAAAATTAAAAATTAAAAATTAAAAATTAAAAATTAAAAATTAAAAATTAAAAATTAAAAATTAAAAATTAAAAATTAAAAATTAAAAATTAAAAATTAAAAATTAAAAATTAAAAATTAAAAATTAAAAATTAAAAATTAAAAATTAAAAATTAAAAATTAAAAATTAAAAATTAAAAATTAAAAATTAAAAATTAAAAATTAAAAATTAAAAATTAAAAATTAAAAATTGAAAATTAAAAATTAAAAATTAAAGATTAAAAATTAAAAATAAAAAATTAAAAATGAAATATGAAAAATTTAAAATTTTAAATTTTAAATTTTAAATTTAAAATGAAAAATGAAAAATGAAAAATAAAAAATGAAAAATAAAATTGAAAAATGAAAAATGGAAGTGCAAAATGACAAGAAAATAAAAAATAAAAACAAAAAATTAAAAATTAACCAGTTGAAATTATAAATATTTTTATATTAGCAGTTGTTTGTTATAAGTGATACATAGATGACGCTTTCTGTTTGATTTTAAAAAACTGCCATAAAAAATCTTTAATTACTAGATGTCTACACATCTCCCCTGTGATCGGACTCACATGATTTTTTTTAAAGAACGAATTAAATCCTGATTCTTTAAACATTTTAACAACATCATTTTCTCTTTTTATTTCAGCCGAATATTCCATGCTAATGGTAAATTTTCATTTACAACGTCATATGGGTAATTTTTTAATTCAAGTATATGGTCCCTGCTGTCTGCTGGTAGTCCTGTCTTGGGTTTCTTTTTGGCTGAATCGAGAAGCTACAGCAGATCGTGTTTCTTTGGGTATAACCACGGTACTCACCATGACATTTTTGGGTTTGGAAGCTCGCACTGATCTACCCAAAGTGCCCTATCCCACAGCCTTGGATTTTTTTGTATTTCTGTCGTTCGCTTTCATTTTTGCCACCATCTTACAATTTGCCGTAGTTCATTATTTCACCAAGTATGGTTCGGGAGAATGTTATTTCATAATCGAAGAAATGGAATCAGATACGGAATCGGAAATGATTGACAGCCAAGGAAATAGAAGTGATATAGAATCGGAATTTGCCAACAGTACAGATTCGAAAATATACGAAGTAATACCGCTATCAATGTGTTCGATAAATATTCCACATCGTAAAAATTCGCTAAGAAATCGTAGAAAATCTCAGCAACGTTTTGGTTTTTTACAAAAACTATCAGAATGTTTTGGATGGTCATGTTTGAAGTCCAGCAAAAGCAGATTTAAAACACAATTTGATGTTTCCGAAGATGAAGATGACGAGGAGCAACATTTAAGATCCAATGAAGGTATTTTATATATCAAAATTTATCTGGAATTGCACTCAAGAATGTTATTTCGTTTCAGATTCCACACCCAATAAACGCCGACGTATGTCTTACTATCGTAGAGAAGAGCTAGAGGCTAGACGTAAGGGCAAGCGTACACCCCAATATAATTCGGTTTCAAAAATCGATCGAGCTTCTCGTATCGTCTTTCCTATATTGTTTTTATTAATAAATGTTTTCTATTGGTATGGCTATTTGTCGCGCAGCTCTCGCATTTTGGCTCATAGTAGTACGAGCACCTGATGTTACCTTTTAGCAATTTAGATGATAAAAAGGAAATCGTTATGGAATAATAAAATAAGCAGAAAATTTGCAGATCACCGAATAAGTTGGACTTCAAAAAAAAAACGCTACTGCTTCTGCTTTTATTATGATTTCTTTAATCTAATTTGCTAAAAAGAAAATGCAATTTCTAATAAAGTTAAGTTGAAAATTAATAATTTGCCCAAGCTTATTAAACTAAATACATATTTAAAATATAATTTTTACGAAAAATAAAAATCTAAAACACATTCCAGTTGAGAGTCATGAAAGCTTTTACGAAATATAACAAATGATTTTTATGACTTTTTCTATTGACACTGCTTTAGCTCGAAAATTTTATCGGCAGAGAGATACAAAGTAAATCAATATTAAATTAATTTTTAAAAGCTTTTACGACAAAGCTTACAAAAACTTACAGTTTTTAATGATCATAAATGTTGTCAAAGTATCATATATTGAAGAACGCTTTTATGAGAGCTTTTTATAAAAAAGCTTTAGACGTATAGCATCAAATGATGCTAAAAATAAATTATATGTATAAAGTTTTCCAAACTAATAATAACGAAGAGTTATACGAATATATCAAAAAATTATAGCTTTATTATAAAAGTCTATATAAAAACTCAAGAGCATTTGTGTTAAAGCTTATAAAAAAACACTATGAAAAACAGTCTATGAAAAACACTGACTTTTTAAAAGCTGAAAAGCTCTGCAATTGTATGCATAAAGTTTTGTCAAATAATTTAATACGGCGAGATATATGAATTCATCCCAAAAATATTATAGATTTATTGGTAAAGTATATATAAAAAGTTTCTTAGAAAGTTTTTCACATATTGTATATTTGAAGCTGTTTTTTAACCAATATCAAATTATTTGTTAAGCTTTATCGTGCAAAAGCGTTATTCTAAAACTCTGTTCAAAGTTTGTTTTTATTTTAAGTTATATATAAAAAGTTTCTTAGAAAGTTTTTCACATATTGTATATTTGAAGCTGTTTTTTTAACCAATATCAAATTATTTGTTAAGCTTTATCAAAAACTCTGTTCAAAGTTTGTTTTTATTTTAAGTTATAATTAAGTAAACTCAATTAATTTTTAAATAAAAAGCTATAACCACAACTATAAAATACTTAAAGGGCTTTAAAATTTTAACTTATTCAATAAGTCATCGAGATTATTTTTAAAGCTTTTTAAAAAAGTTTTAATTATATATGGTTAGAAAGCTCTGTTCAAAACTCTAAAAGATTAAGTTATA
This sequence comes from Cordilura impudica, assembly GCA_963682025.1. Classification (NCBI taxonomy): domain Eukaryota; kingdom Metazoa; phylum Arthropoda; class Insecta; order Diptera; family Scathophagidae; genus Cordilura; species Cordilura impudica. The sequence continues at coordinate 225,367,336 of OY821519.1, read as the reverse complement.
TTTAAGTAAAATTAATATATTTTAAATCAGTTATAATAAAAGCTTTCTAAAAAGTCGAAAAACACGTACAGAATAAAAGCTCGCTGCACTAAAGCTCTGTACAAAGCTACAAATTTTTAAGTTATATTTATATAAAATTAATATATTTTTAATCAGTCATATTAAAAAATTTTTAAACAAGGATAAAAGGATAAAGGCTTTAAACGCTAACTTAATAATAATAAAAGCTTTTTAATACAAAACAAACATATGTTAAGTTTAAAATAGCCCATACGTTAGTGCTTACATTTAAATCAGAAATACAAATGTTTAATTTAAAAGAATTATATTTAGTTAAGCCATTATCGTACTAAATTGGCCATTTGCAGATTGTTTTATTTAGTATTGTTTATGTGATACTTGCTAATTTACAAAACAAAAATATGTTTGAAAAATATGAAATAAAATTGTACTGCGATGATCAATGAAAAGGACACATATTTATTCAATCTTATAAATAGCAAAAATATATCAAATAAGAACGTTTAAATCGCCCAAAGAAGGTAAGAAATAATCGGGTATATACTGAACCTCATTTTTCTTAACCAACTCCTCTACTGCAGGCCATTGATAGCGACCAGAACCCACTAGAAGTGTATGAAAGCCACAATTTTTCCCAAAAACTACATCGTTCTTCACGCTGTGACAAAAAAAAAGATCAATAATACAATTTTTTTATCGGATTTATTTTTTTTTTTGTTAATTCTTACCAATCACCCACCATTAACGTCCTTTTGGGATTAATTTCACCCTTTCTTATAAGTTGTTCACATATTAAAAGATTAGGTTTACCCATTAGTTTGGCCTCTCTGCCTACACAAGTTTCTAAAGACTTTAAAATAGCTCCAGTACCTGGTATACAAAATTTGGGATATTTGTGGACAGCATCCGAATTGGTTGCCAAGAAAAGACACTCATCTCTGGAGACCAGATAACAGGAAGCTTTTAACATTTTGGAAAAACTAAAATGTTCATCAAAACCTACGACCACAGCAGCAACATATGCATTACGATTTATTTCATGCGTCTCGGCCAATGTATTGATCCATTTCTCTGCTATAATATCTTCGCCTAGACCAAAGTATGGGATATTAAACTGATCTAATTCCCGGCCCATAGCTAGACTTCCAATGACATAAACCCTTTCCTGTTCCTTTAAATGTAATTTAAGATATTCTGCTACAGCGTATGCGGGTGCTATTATATGGGTCTCGTCTATTTCAAAATTCATATTTGTAGCTTTCAACCATAAATCATGTCGTGTCTTGGTGCTATTATTGGTTACAAAATATACTTGTTTGCCCAGAGTTTGTAGGCGGTTTAGAGTTTCTGGAACTTGGGTAATAACCTCATTATCATGCCATAAAACACCTGTGGAATGGTGAGAATTCAAGGTCTTAAATGGTTTATAAAAGTTGTTTTTTTTTTTAATAAGGGTGGGTGTATTTCACTTTTGTAAACTCTATTTTTAAAACAAATTTTTATGTTTTTGGCTTCGCAATTACAACAAAGACATTAATTTGAGTGCAAATTTTTGCGGGGGGTAATAATAATTTAAATAACGGGTGATTTTTTAAGAGCTTGATAACTTTTTTTTAAAAAAAAACGCATAAAATTTGCAAAATCTCATCGGTTCTTTATTTGAAACGTTAGATTGGTCCATGACATTTACTTTTTGAAAATAATTTCATTTAAATGTTGACCGCGGCTGCGTCTTAGGTGGTCCATTCGGAAAGTCCAATTTTGGGCAACTTTTTCGAGCATTTCGGCCGGAATAGCCCGAATTTCTTCGGAAATGTTGTTTTCCAAAGCTGGAATAGTTGCTGGCTTATTTCTGTAGACTTTAGACTTGACGTAGCCCCACAAAAAATAGTCTAAAGGCGTCAAATCGCATGATCTTGGTGGCCAACTTACCGGTCCATTTCTTGAGATGAATTGTTCTCCGAAGTTTTCCCTCAAAATGGCCATAGAATCGCGAGCTGTGTGGCATGTAGCGCCATCTTGTTGAAACCACATGTCAACCAAGTTCAGTTCTTCCATTTTTGGCAACAAAAAGTTTGTTAGCATCGAACGATAGCGATCGCCATTCACCGTAACGTTGCGTCCAACAGCATCTTTGAAAAAATACGGTCCAATGATTCCACCAGCGTACAAACCACACCAAACAGTGCATTTTTCGGGATGCATGGGCAGTTCTTGAACGGCTTCTGGTTGCTCTTCACTCCAAATACGGCAATTTTGCTTATTTACGAAGCCATTCAACCAGAAATGAGCCTCATCGCTGAACAAAATTTGTCGATAAAAAGCGGATTTTCTGCCAACTTTTCTAGGGCCCATTCACTGAAAATTAGACGTTGTGGCAGATCGTTCGGCTTCAGTTCTTGCACGAGCTGTATTTTATACGGTTTTACACCAAGATCTTTGCGTAAAATCTTCCATGTGGTCGAATAACACAAACCCAATTGCTGCGAACGGCGACGAATCGACATTTCACGGTCTTCAGTAACACTCTCAGAAACAGACGCAATATTCTCTTCTGTACGCACTGTACGCATTCGTGTGGTTGGTTTAATGTCCAATAAAGTAAACTGAGTGCGAAACTTGGTCACAATCGCATTAATTGTTTGCTCACTTGGTCGATTATGTAGACCATAAATCGGACGTAAAGCGCGAAACACATTTCGAACCGAACACTGATTTTGGTAATAAAATTCAATGATTTGCAAGCGTTGCTCGTTAGTAAGTCTATTCATGATGAAATGTCAAAGCATACTGAGCATCTTTCTCTTTGACACCATGTCTGAAATCCCACGTGATCTGTCAAATACTAATGCATGAAAATCCTAACCTCAAAAAAATCACCCGTTACATATAATAATAATAATATATAATAATAATTTTAATAATAGTGGAAGTAGGTAATAAGGATATTATTTCGAAATGTATAAACTGTATAAAAAAAAAATCATGTGAGTCCGATCACAGGGGCTATGTGTAAACATCTAGTAATGAAAAAATTTTTATGGCACTTTTTTAAAATCAAACAGAAGGCGTCATCTATGTGTCACTTATAGCAATCAATTCCAGGGGCTTTGCTAATATAAAGATATATTATTATTTATTATTTCAACTAGTTAATTTTAATTTTTAGTTTTTCACTTTTTATTTTTATTTTTTTATTTTTCATTTTTCGTTTTTTATTTTTCATTTTTTATTTTTAATTTTTTATTTTTCATTTCTCAATTTTTATTTTTTATTTTTTTTTTTTAATTTTTAATTTTTTACTTTTTAATTTTTCCTTTTTTATTTTTCATTTTTTATTATTCAGTTTTCATTTTTAGTTTTTCGTTTTTCATTTCACATTTTTCAATTTTTATTTTTTATTTTTTTTTAATTTTTCATTTTCTATTTTTTATTTTTAATTTTTCGTTTTTCTTCATTTTTCATTTTTCATTTTTTATTTTTCATTTTTCAATATTTATTTTTTTTTAAATTTTTTATTTTCCATTTTTATTTTTCATTTCTCAATTTTTATTTTTTATTATTTTTTTTAGTTTTTAATTTTTTATTTTAAATTTTTTATTTTTCCTTTTTTATTTTTCATTTTTCCTTTTTTATTTTTCATTTTTTACTCTTCATTTAAAATTTTTTATTTTTCGTTTCTTATTTTTCATTTTTAATTTTTCATTTTTTATTATTCAGTTTTCATTTTTAGTTTTTCATTTTTCATTTCACATTTTTCATTTTTCAATTTTTATTTTTTATTTTTTTTTTTAATTTTTCATTTTTAATTTTTCGTTTTTCTTTTTTCATTTTTCATTTTTCATTTTTTATTTTTAATTTTTTATTTTTCTTTTATTTTTCATTTTTTATTTTTGATTTTTTATTTTTCATCTTTCATTTTTCATTTTTCTTTTTTCATTTCACATTTTTCATTTTTCATTTTTTATTTTTCATTTTTTATTTTTCATTTCTCAATTTATATATTTTTTTTTAAATTTTTAATTTTTCATTTTTCCTTTTTTATTTTCCATTTTTTATTATTCAGTTTTCATTTTTAGTTCTTCATTTTTCATTTCACATTTTTCATTTTTCAATTTTTATTTTCTATTTTTTTTTTTTAATTTTTCATTTTTCTTTTTTCATTTTTCATTTTTTATTTTTAATTTATCATTTTTCATTTTTTATTTTTCATTTTTAATTTTTCAATTTCCAATACAATCATAATCACCAATACAATCATAAGTCACATCGATTTTGTCTTACGTCTTACATCTTACGCTGTTTTTGTGATTTTTGAAATAAATAGATTTTTACCCCCCTGCGCGTATAGCTGTTTACACATCAACAAACAGAAATTTTAATTTAAAACTAAACGAGAACCACAACACTTTAAGTAAAGCATGTCCAGTATCCCAAAACAAGTTAAACGTAAAGATGAAACGAATGGGTTTTTCTGTTTAAGAATCAAAGAATGTAAATGGAATTTATATAAATACCCAGGGATTATTAAACCATTTTAAGCAAATGCTATAGTTGCAGCTTTAAAAAAACCTGCATATAAAATACTATCTGAAGCTCATTTATCTTGAGACATTGAAGAACAAGAATATCATATTGAGGATTATGATCAATATGTTACAATATCGAACCGGTGGAGTCATATTTTATTAAAAAAAAAAAACATGGAATTTAAACAAATTATGTGAACAAATTGGTAATTCAAATTACTGCATATTCAGCGAAAAATAAAAATAAAATATTGATAATTATAGTGATTTATAGATCCCCAAGCTAAAGGAAAGTAGAATTTTGTGATGCATTCGACGAAGTAATAGAAAGAAATTATGATATTATAATAGCAGGCGACTGGAGTAAAGATAAAACAAATAAAAACACAATACAAAGAATGCTAAATGACAACGGGCTCAAGCAAATAGTAACAGAATATGCGGGGATTACGGGGAATACAAAAACATTAATAGGTTTTGTCCTTACAATCAAAAATATATAAATAATATAGACAACGAACAATCAATAAAAAAATAAATACATAGAATTATTCGAATATAATACAAACTTATTTAATAGAGAGCTTATTTAAAATTTAATGAATTGGATTCTCAGTGCATTGGTTTCATAGCAAAGGCATATGTATTAAACTTTTTTGGTGACTCGACACGAAACGGCTGTAGAACCTGTCAGATCAATTTTTTGAAACAAATGAACCAATGTTTTTTGCTTTATTTGAAGAAAAAATATTTGATCTTGAGCCTGATTAAGTTCTAACTCAATCATTAAAATGAAAATGTTTCATCTTAATAATAAAGTTTATTTTCATTTTATTTATTTGGGTTTGAGTTCTATTTTTTGTATTAATTTTACAGTGACAAACTTTTTTATTAAAATTTACATTTTCTTATTTTAACTGCATTATATTTTTTTGTTTGTTTTTATAATGGCTTTATGCTGATGTTTGTAACTACCAAAAATATTTCACCTAGACACATCTTTTATTATACCGATAGCGATGTCCGTCCGTCTGTGTGTCCATGTAAACATTTTAATCAAACTACAGGGGTCTACTTTCCGCAGTCGCAAGCGAACGTATTTTTTTACTTTTGGGATTTTCTTATACGATAACGAATAATATGTGGTGAAATTTCTGAGTGATCATTTCAACCTTCCGAAATTTTAATCGTTAGCAAAATAGCATGGGAAAATAATTTTTTTTTCCCAATGAAGTGAAAAAAAAGAAAATATTGTGCAAATAAACATAATATTTTTGAAAAAATATTAATTTTAGTAACTTTAGGTCAACATAAATAAATAAATAATAAAATTTTTAAATTTTTAACCGGCGTCAATTTTTTCATGGCCGTCATATTTTGCTTATAAACATAACGAACTACCGCACCAAATTTTGTGACCACATAAAATAAATCACCATCCAAATCAACCATTAGATCTCTGGTGTGACCCAGCAAAGAACCTAATAACAACATATTTATGTATGTCGTTTTGTTGTTTTGCTTCGAGATGTGGTTGAATGTATTTAGAGCTGTATACAATTTTCCATTATGAGCTAAGAGTCTCTCCTTTATGAACGAATCGGAATATGAATATATTTTGATAAAATTTAGTATATTAGCCTCTATCGCCCATAGGATGAAGGTTAACGAAATTGGTGAAAAAAAGTTCATGTTTAGACCTAGTCCAAATACAAATTACCACTATGAGATCAACTTAAATTGCAATAATATCAAAATTTCTATGTAGATCTCGGTCAAATTATGTTTATTACATCCGTTTATCAGTAGTCCAAATATAAACCCTATAGGACAATTCTTCGTCATAGCCCCCATATGAAGCTGATTCCCGATCTTCACTAAAATCTATAAAAAAAAAAAAAAATATTGCACATATTTTTCGCAAATGTGGTTTGGATGTTTTTGCAAAAAATAAGTGACCTTACCAAAAATGGTCAGGATAGATCCATTTATCGACCTACATTGTCCCCATATAAATATAGCATCCGATATGAACTTTTTCATATCCAAAGGCAAAAAAAAACAAACAATGCCACTCAATTCTGGTTTATGCTTATTTTCTTTATCCAATTAGTTGGACCTAAGAGAGGGTCTCTAAACGCATGGTAATTAATTTGTAATTATATACTTTTTTGAAAAAAAAAAAATAAACTAAATTTCCTTTATTTATTTTCCTTTATTTTAAATAAATTAGGTAAACTTTTCTCTACGACAAATACCCCTTTTAAAGTTAAAGAGAATCCAAATTTTAAAGCCTTTCTTGGGACCGTAGTCGGATTATGATGCAGGATCTAGTATACTCAATCTAAGAAGATTTGCATATTTACAGTCTACACATATTTCAATCCTTTTTTTATTTTGGTATGTGAATTTAGTAATTTTTTTTTTTTATAAACATTAAAAACCAGAGTTTCAGATCGGAAAATTTCCTTTGCAGAATACAAAAATTTGACCTTTAGATTTAGCATCAGAAGACTATTCTTTAGAAAAATGTTTATCATAAAAAATTTTTTATTATTCCTAATGCCTAAATTTTTTCCCAATCATGGGAACTATATTGATCAGCAACTTACCGTCACAATCTGTCAAAATAACATCAAAAGAATCCAGCCACAATTGTAATTCGTTGCCATCAAGATTCTTCAAGTTAATGGGATTTCCCATATCTAAATAGCAGCAAATATTTTAAATTTATATAAATTTTAATTAAAAACACATATTTTATTTTAATATGTTAAACAAACCTTCAATTTAGAATGCTTTCGACTTGTTCTCGACCTTCACCACTAAACAATAATAAATTTTGTTTGTAATGCTTAACACTAGTATATGTTCTTTTGTTTATGTTCTTTTTTTAAGATAGTATTGTGAAGATGCTCTTTTTATTCTAATTGATAAAATCAAGCATATGTAAATACAAACATATTCATGAAACACATAGACGACAGCGGCTACACGACTACAGCCTGTCAAAAATAAAATACACACATGAAAACGATTATTTTGACACCAACACAGCTGCACGGCTACACGACTACTTTTGTCGCTGTAGTCAACTTAGGATAATTTCTATTTTTGTTGGCTGCAAAACAACAATAGTGTTGACAATATAACAAAATATGTAAAAGAAACTAGTGCTATGAAATATTTTATTTTGTTAAAAAAAGAAACATCGCAAAATGATATGCTATAATTCGATTAGTTATCAAAAGGGGTTAAATAAATTTATTTATTTTTACGTAATAATAATGCATTCTAAGTAGTTGTGTATTTAAGTCAAGTTTATATTCAATCATGCATGTTTTTCTATTTTAATAAAGTAAAAAAATAAAATTGGCACTACTGAAATAAAAATGCATTTGTATAAAAACAGCTGTTTATATTGTTGTTACATGTTGCTGTCGTTTTCAAAAAAAATAAATAGCTGACTACAATTTCAGCCAGCAACATTTGTAGTCATGTGTTCGTGTAGCCGCAGTCGTCTATGTGTTTCATGCAATGAGCAAAATTATTACCGAATAAAGGCCTAGTTAGCCACACGTTGTGTAAATGTATCTGTACCGTAAATGTAACGTTGGCATTTGGTGCAATTATAGAACGTAAAAAACGAACCAGCATGTTGCTGTGTAAAATTAACCAAACTTTATCAGCTGTTCACAAATGTCACGTACAAACGTAGCAAAAATCTATTTTGAACAGATTGGGGCGTTCCGTTTACGTTACAATTGAGTTCGGTAACTGCTCTAAATATTTTTTCATGTAACAGAAAAAAACAGCTGACACGTTTGGTTAAGGTTACGTGTGGCTAACTAGGCCTTAAACCTTACGTTTTTGGGGTTTTAAAATTTGTTTTCTTTTTTTTATACAACTTGCTTAGGAAAACATCAATAAGCTGTCAAACTTGAAAAGAAAAAACAACAGAGAGCCACATGTCTCTTTCAATATAATTCTCATAGATACCATAGTTGCCAGGAACTTTTTTTTTCCCCTTAACAAATTTTATTAAAAACAAACTGAATCGAAAAAATTTATATATCATTAAATTTAAAAAATATAGTCAATATACGTTTATATGATTTTGAAAATAAAATCTCTAAAAAACAATTTACTTAAAATAATTACCAAATTTTTAATCTTTTTATATTATCTTTTTGCCATTTTCACACAACACCAGTTCAAACGTTCGGAGAAAAGCTTCATCACTTTGAGAATACTATAAATTGTTGATTTTTATACATTTTTACAGTAAATTTGTGTTTTGAAATTTCAAATTTTTAGAATCTTATCCCACAGAAATGCTAAATATATTTGGCTCCACTTTTCATTTTATAGTAAAAACTTAAAAGTTTACAGAATTACGAAAAATTGTGGTTAACTATATTGTATTCGTATTATGATTTTTTTTTTTAAACCGCAATTATTGTATTAAAATTAAACCACCCAAAAGTACCCATAAACTATTTGATAGCCACTAAATTGGTGAACTTAAATCTCTTGAACATGCATATTAAATTAACTCATAATTATTGAATTGAATTAATCAACATCGTAAAAAGTTTGCATATTTTATAGAAAAGTGTCTACTTTCTTCCAACAAATGCCATAACAAATGGAAACATTGAAGAATTTACATAAATCAAAGTTTTTCGACAACTTTCAAGATATGGCAACTCAGAATTACACATGTTGTGGAGTACGTTAGAAAGGCGGTAAACTCTTATAGAGAACTTATAATAAGCTCTCTTAAAGTAGTCAAACAAATGAAAAACAGCTAATGAGTTAAATTCAATCATAAATGCTCAATACACCGAACAATAGCTTTGTTCGTTTTCTTTCCCAGTAAAAACCAGTAATATCCGAAATTCAGATAAGAAGAAAAATTAGCTCTCAAAAACTTAAATATCCAAAATAGTAAACGAACAGAAATTGTAAGAATTTAAAAGTTCATAGAAACAGCTGATTGTAAACACTTTTGAAAGTGAAGAAAAAGTGAAACTCTAAATTAAAACAAAGAAGTATATCTTAATTAGAAGAATTTATTTTATTTAACAATATTTAAAAATATTCATTGTAACTATTGCTTTTGAAAATAAACATTTATCATGAAAGAAATTGGCAGATACACATAATTTTTGGCAGGAACCGGTTTTAAAAGATTAAAATTAATGAAACCTGGTTATGTGAATATTTATTTACTGCTTCTATAGTTAATTTGCTCAGAATTATTATTAAAAATGTTTACACAAAAATAGAATTGTGGTATTTTTGCTTTATTTACCACAAAACTCAATCATGTTTTTCAAACATGTTTTTCTTGCTTGTTAATTCTTACTGGCAAAAATATATCCAGTAAAATTTAGCAAGTTTTCAAAAAATGATCTATCACTTTACGCTCTCATTTGTTCTCTTTTACTGGGTTTTTGAAGTAAACGAACAGGATCCAGTAAATTTGTATAAAATATTACAAACGTAAACGAACAGAGCTAATAACGATTTTCAGCAACATGTAAACAAAATAAAAAAACGTCAGTCATCACCGACTGAACATGCCATTGGTCTATAGTTAAAAAGGGTTATTTACAAATTTATTTCGATTATTTGTTATAACAAAATAACTAGATAATAACAAAAAGCTTCGTTTATGGCAACATATTTGTAAATGGTTAATAATGTCATGATGAATATAGTTGAAGTTAAATTCACATAAATGGCAGTAAATCTCCGAGTTTGGGTAAATACACATCTGGTATAAGTTTTTGCAATTCAACATCATCTGATTTCATCCATTTATCAATATCATTCAAGTGATGAATTCCGCTGCCCACCAATAAAGTTTTAAAACCACAATTGTGACCCAACAATATATCAGTATTACATCTATGTATAACATAATCATTTATTATGCCTTGTTTGCCCTTCATCTGTTTGTTTACCCCTACTCACCTATCGCCTATCATTAAAGTTCTATCGGGTTTTATGGTGCCATCTTTGATAAGATATTCACATATTTCCTTATTAGGTTTGCCTATAACCATAGCTTTCCGTTCAGCACACGTTTCAATGCAGCGTATTAAACTACCTGTATCTGGTATAAACATATTTAGCATGGGAAAACGTTCATCTGTATTTGTAGCGATAAACAAACAATCTGGTTTATCTAGATATGAAACGGCTTTTATTATTTTTGGTAAGCTAAAATACTCATCAAAGCCAACAACAACGGCTCCTACATTTTCATCCAATTGCAAATGTTTTGATAGATATTCTGTTAAAGATCCGGGCATATTATCGGGTCCCACTTTGTTATGTTCTATACCCACAGCATCAAGTTCTTGGGTAATACCTTCACGGCCAATTACGTAGACTTTTTCTTGGAAATTTAATCTATTTAAATAGACAGCTACCGAATGAGCCGTTGATATAATATCGGTTTCTTGTATATTAAAACCCATATCATGAGCTAGGGTCAGTATCTTTTGCCGTGTCTTTGTTGAATCATTAGTGCAAAAATATATTTTTTTGCCCAAGTCCTTAAAACGATTCATCACATCAACAGAGCCTTCAATCAAACTGTCATAAAGCCAAAGAACACCTGGAAAGTAAAATATTTAGAATTGAGTTAGTAGAAGTTTTGTCGCCCTTCAAGGTCTAAAAAATGGGTGTAATATTGTAAAGATAGATCCTCTGGATTTTAAAAATAATTTTTTTAAGGATATTTACCTTCATACAGCATATACTATGAGTTTAGACAATGTATCGTAGGTTCAACTAATAGGCTAGTGAAAATCGAGAATCAACTTTATATGGGGATTGTGACTTAATATGCTCCTAAACACTTTGTGATTATTGAGTGTAATAGAGTACATCAAATTTTACTGAGATCTTTATGGTAATTTGGATCGTATTGTAATTTAAATCAACCTCATCTCGGAACATCAAGCGATTTTCACCAATTGGATGACAAATGATTACAAGGTTCAGATTGATTTGCTAAATCGACTCTGAAAGTGATTTTGAGTAGATTCACATAACAAAAGGTGGGTCTACGTTAAATCTTATATTCTCTTATAATTACTGTTTGTCTGTCAAACAATCCACTGGTAAAAGTATAAATTTTTTTATGAAAAGTTACCTAATATTAATTTAGCTAATTGTACATTGAGGAATTACATAGCATATTTTTAAAATTTTTTATTTTGCAACCTGTCAGCAATTCTAAAAACGCAGGGCTTGTCAAACCAGAAAGGAAAACAAGAGCCACATGTCTTTCAATAAAAAAAAAAGCTTTGAAAGGGTAGCCATGTTTATTTTATTTACATATATATAAAAGTTAGAAACTTTAAAGTGGCCATTAAAATAAACCAATTCAATAAAAAATATATCTGCTTTATTAAGAATTTTACCTACTTTTGTTGATTTATTACACTTAAAAATAAAAGTCTCGATCAAAGTCTAACTTATAAATATTTTGTAAACATAAAGTTTTTCAACAACTTTCAAGTTGTGGCAACTCAGAACTACACATGTTTTAGTATACCTTAGAAAGGAAAGAAACTCGTAGAGCTTTAAAAGTACTCTCTTAAAAAGTCAAACAAATGAATAACAGCTGATCGAACTAACTTCAAATACACACTACACCCAGCAATAACGATCCTTTTGAATAGCGGCTTAATGAGTCAAGTAGGCAAAACTGAGACGATTAAATATTTAACAAAATTTTCCAATTAACTTTATGAGGACTGATACGTTCATCACCAAATCAAACATATCATTAGTGAATTGTAATAAGGTTTTACAATTTAATTTATGTTTATTTTGTCCTATTTGTCCTTACAACACAACTAGATTACAACAAAAAGCTTCATTTATGGCTACATATTTTAAATGGGTTGGTAGATTAGGCTAATAATGTCATGATGGATTAAAGTTACGTTAAATTCACATATATGGCAGTAAATCTCCAAGTTTGGGTAAATACACATCTGGTATAAGTTTTTGTAATTCAATGTCATCTGATTTCATCCAATTATCCACATCATTCAAATGATGAATACCGCTGCCCACCAATAGAGTTTGAAAGCCACAATTGTGGCCCAACAAGATATCAGTGTTACATCTAAATATATAAATCGTTTAATATGAAATTATAATAAATTTAAAACTCATCTTTTGTTTGTCTGCTACAATTACTCACCTATCGCCTATCATTAATGTTCTCTCTGGTTTTATGGTGCCATCTTTGATAAGATATTCACATATTTCTTTATTAGGTTTTCCTATAACCAAAGCTTTCCTTTCAGCACACGTTTCAATGCAGCGTACAAAACTGCCTGTGCCTGGTATAATCATATTTGGCATGGGGAAACGTTCATCTGTATTTGTAGCGATAAACAAACATTCTGGATTATCTAGATATGAGGCGGCTTGCGTCATTTTAGGAAAACTAAAATACTCATCAAATCCAACGACAACAGCTCCTACTTTCTCATCCAATTTCAAATGTTTGGATACATATTCCGCTAATGTGCCAGGCATATTATCGGGACCCACACTGGTATGCTCTATTCCCACGGCATCAAGTTCTTTGGTTATACCTTCTGAGCCAATAACGTAGACTTTTTTATTGAAATTTAAACTTTTCAAATAGGCTGCTCCCGAATGAGCTGTTGATATAATATCGGTTTCTTCTATATTGTAACCCATATCGATCGCTTTGGTTAGTAATTCTTTTCGTGTCTTTGTAGAGTTATTGGTGCAAAAATAGATTTTTTTGCCCAAGTCTTTAAAACGATTCATAACATCAGCAGAGCCTTCAATCGGACTGCCATAAACCCAAAGGACACCTGTTAAGTAAAATAAATGTTTAGAATTATGTATTTAATTTCAGTTTTAGTATATACATTTAGTTTGGTTTTTTCAAACCTCATGTCTTGATTTTGGGCTATCATAATTTTGTTTTTAATTTATTTGCATTAGGAAAAATAAATGGTTCCATTTTTTTTTTTTTTTTAATTTCGAATTCTGCCCCTTTATATCGGCCGCCTGTTTTCTGCAGAGAAAAAACTGCTGAATATATTTAAAATCTTAGTTCAACATTCAATTCTACAAAAAAAATTATTACCTTGACAGTTCCAAAAAGTACAAGTAGCCACAAGTTTCTAAATTTGTTTTTTGCTCAACGAAAAAGTACATCATATTGAGAAAAATATTTTTAAAAAATGTTCGATGTATCGCGACTAGTTCTTCTGTTCCATGAGCACATAAAATATATTAAATAAGGGTCTAGAATAAACTTGCCAGTTTTTTCTTGACCACTTAAAATACGTAAATGGAAATACGTATGAAATACGTATAAAAAAGGGTGATCAACTCGATTTTTTCTAATTCAGCTGAGATCTTTTTTTTTTTCTCTTCTATGAACGACTTTTAAATCATGATTTTTCGAATAATGAATAAAAAAAAAGTGAAAAAATGAGAGCTCTATAATTTGACAAAAAATATTTTTTCCAAATCACACCAAAAATCCTTACCTCCAAAATAAATGGGTCCCTGCTCCTAAAGTAAATTTATTTATTTTATTAATGTTTTTACAAATTTTGCAACAATAAAGCCGAAATAAAAATTAGTTTAAAGAATTATTACAAAAAGTAAAATCCCAGGACTTGACAGACTGTAGGGCATCTAATATATCTCATAACGTTTTAAAGGTCACTAACAACTACCAGTATTGGCTTTGCAACAAACAAAAAACAAAACTTTCTTGCCATAGAAAACTGAATAACTCCAGTTATGGAAACAATCTGGTTTATCTAGATATGAAACGGCTTTTATTATTTTTGGTAAGCTAAAATACTCATCAAAGCCAACAACAACGGCTCCTACATTTTCATCCAATTGCAAATGTTTTGATAGATATTCTGTTAAAGATCCGGGCATATTATCGGGTCCCACTTTGTTATGTTCTATACCCACAGCATCAAGTTCTTGGGTAATACCTTCACGGCCAATTACGTAGACTTTTTCTTGGAAATTTAATCTATTTAAATAGACAGCTACCGAATGAGCTGTTGATATAATATCGGTTTCTTGTATATTAAAACCCATATCATGAGCTAGGGTCAGTATCTTTTGCCGTGTCTTTGTTGAATCATTAGTGCAAAAATATATTTTTTTGCCCAAGTCCTTAAAACGATTCATCACATCAACAGAGCCTTCAATCAAACTGTCATAAAGCCAAAGAACACCTGGAAAGTAAAATATTTAGAATTGAGTTAGTAGAAGTTTTGTCGCCCTTCAAGGTCTAAAAAATGGGTGTAATATTGTAAAGATAGATCCTCTGGATTTTAAAAATAATTTTTTGAAGGATATTTACCTTCATACAGCATATACTATGAGTTTAGACAATGTATCGTAGGTTCAACTAATAGGCTAGTGAAAATCGAGAATCAACTTTATATGGGGATTGTGACTTAATATGCTCCTAAACACTTTGTGATTATTGAGTGTAATAGAGTACATCAAATTTTACTGAGATCTTTATGGTAATTTGGATCGTATTGTAATTTAAATCAACCTCATCTCGGAACATCAAGCGATTTTCACCAATTGGATGACAAATGATTACAAGGTTCAGATTGATTTGCTAAATCGACTCTGAAAGTGATTTTGAGTAGATTCACATAACAAAAGGTGGGTCTACGTTAAATCTTATATTCTCTTATAATTACTGTTTGTCTGTCAAACAATCCACTGGTAAAAGTATAAATTTTTTTATGAAAAGTTACCTAATATTAATTTAGCTAATTGTACATTGAGGAATTACATAGCATATTTTTAAAAATTTTTATTTTGCAACCTGTCAGCAATTCTAAAAACGTCAATAAGCAGGGCTTGTCAAACCAGAAAGGAAAACAAGAGCCACATGTCTTTCAATAAAAAAAAAAGCTTTGAAAGGGTAGCCATGTTTATTTTATTTACATATATATAAAAGTGAGAAACTTTAAAGTGGCCATTAAAATAAACCAATTCAATAACTCAATAAAAAAGATATCTGCTTTATTAAGAATTTTACCTACTTTTGTTGATTTATTACACTTAAAAATAAAAGTCTCGATCAAAGTCTAACTTATAAATATTTTGTAAACATAAAGTTTTTCAACAACTTTCAAGTTGTGGCAACTCAGAACTACACATGTTTAGTATACCTTAGAAAGGAAAGAAACTCGTAGAGCTTTAAAAGTACTCTCTTAAAAAGTCAAACAAATGAATAACAGCTGATCGAACTAACTTCAAATACACACTACACCCAGCAATAACGATCCTTTTGAATAGCGGCTTAATGAGTCAAGTAGGCAAAACTGAGACGATTAAATATTTAACAAAATATTCCAAATAACTTTATGAGGACTAATACGTTCATCACCAAATCAAACATATCATTAGTGAGTTGTAATAAGGTTTTACAATTTAATTTATGTTTATTTTGTCCTATTTGTCCTAACAACACAACTAGATTACAACAAAAAGCTTCATTTATGGCTACATATTTTAAATGGGTTCGTAGATTAGGCTAATAATGTCATGATGGATTAAAGTTACGTTAAATTCACATATATGGCAGTAAATCTCCAAGTTTGGGTAAATACACATCTGGTATAAGTTTTTGTAATTCAATATCATCTGATTTCATCCAATTATCCACATCATTCAAATGATGAATACCGCTGCCCACCAATAGAGTTTGAAAACCACAATTGTGGCCCAACAAGATATCAGTGTTACATCTAAATACATAAATCGTTTAATATGAAATTATAATAAATTTAAAACTCATCTTTTGTTTGTCTGCTACAATTACTCACCTATCGCCTATCATTAATGTTCTCTCTGGTTTTATGGTGCCATCTTTGATAAGATATTCACATATTTCTTTATTAGGTTTTCCTATAACCAAAGCTTTCCTTTCAGCACACGTTTCAATGCAGCGTACAAAACTGCCTGTGCCTGGTATAATCATATTTGGCATGGGGAAACGTTCATCTGTATTTGTAGCGATAAACAAACATTCTGGATTATCTAGATATGAGGCGGCTTGCGTCATTTTAGGAAAACTAAAATACTCATCAAATCCAACGACAACAGCTCCTACTTTCTCATCCAATTTCAAATGTTTGGATACATATTCCGCTAATGTGCCAGGCATATTATCGGGACCCACACTGGTATGCTCTATTCCCACGGCATCAAGTTCTTTGGTTATACCTTCTGAGCCAATAACGTAGACTTTTTTATTGAAATTTAAACTTTTCAAATAGGCTGCTCCCGAATGAGCTGTTGATATAATATCGGATTCTTCTATATTGTAACCCATATCGATCGCTTTGGTTAGTAGTTCTTTTCGTGTCTTTGTAGAGTTATTGGTGCAAAAATAGATTTTTTTGCCCAAGTCTTTAAAACGATTCATAACATCAGCAGAGCCTTCAATCGGACTGCCATAAACCCAAAGGACACCTGTTAAGTAAAATAAATGCTTAGAATTATGTACTAAATTTCAGTTTTAGAATATACATTTAGTTTGGTTTTTTCAAATCTCATGTCTTGATTTTGGGCTATCATGATTTTGTTTTTAATTTATTTGCATTAGAAAAAATAAATGGTTCCATTTTTTTTTTAAATTTCGACTTCTGCCCTTTTATATCGGCCGCCTGTTTTCTGCAGAGAAAAAACTGCTGAATATATTTAAAATCTTAGTTCAACATTCAATTCTACAAAAAAAATTATTACCTTGACAGTTCCAAAAAGTACAAGTAGCCACAAGTTTCTAAATTTGTTTTTTGCTCAACGAAAAAGTATTTTAAATTGAGAAAAATATTTTAAAAAAATGTTCGATGTATCGCGACTAGTTCTTCTGTTCCATGAGCACATAAAATATATTAAATAAGGGTCTAGAATAAACTTGCCAGTTTTTTCTTGACCACTTAAAATATGTAAATGGAAATACGTATGAAATACGTATAAAAAAGGGTGATCAACTCGATTTTTTCTAATTCAGCTGAGATCTTTTTTTTTTTTCTCTTCTATGAACGACTTTTAAATCATGATTTTTCGAATAATGAATAAAAAAAAAGTGAAAAAATGAGAGCTCTATAATTTGACAAAAAATATTTTTTCCAAATCACACCAAAAATCCTTACCTCCAAAATAAATGGGTCCCTGCTCCTAAAGTAAATTTATTTATTTTATTAATGTTTTTACAAATTTTGCAACAATAAAGCCGAAATAAAAATTAGTTTAAAGAATTATTACAAAAAGTAAAATCCCAGGACTTGACAGACTGTAGGGCATCTAATATATCTCATAACGTTTTAAAGGTCACTAACAACTACCAGTATTGGCTTTGCAACAAACAAAAAACAAAACTTTCTTGCCATAGAAAACTGAATAACTCCAGTTATGGAAATTTAACATAGAACATGAACAAAATTTACAAACAATTTTCATACTGACCATCACAATCGGCGAGGACGGCATCAAAGGAATTCAGCCATTGGGTCACCTTGTCGGCATTTTCTTCTAATAAATTTGCAGCGGCCCGTTTAAACATGTTGTTGCTAATTTTTCTTAACATAAGCACTATTACAAAATACAAATTGAACTAGAATTTATTGAATTAAAACAATAATTAAATTGTTTCTGTGTAAAAAAAAAAATAATTTAGTTGGGCAAATCAGTTTTCTAGCCACCACAACAGAAGCCACCGAAACAACCGTCAAGAAACTACTAAATGAAAATGTCAAAAACTATAGTTTAAAAAGTTTAGAGAAAAAAACTTAGAGAGTTAAAGAAAAAGCTCTCTCTTTAGTTTTATTGAATTTACTATGGCTTTCAAACTGTACTCCCAACCTTAGTGTTAAATAAATAAAGATATTTAGATTTTTATAAATTTAATTTTATTTTAATTGATTTTTTTTTTAAATTTCTTACATTAAGGTTTTTCTTGCATACAACTCTTAATTACTAAATAATATTTTTTTATAATTATGGGTTTTTTTTTATAAAAAAGTGTGTAGTATTTTGTTTAAATTGCTAAATCTGAAAATATTATTACAAATTTCAATTAAAAACTAAGCAGCAGAAAATTAAAAAATGAAAATTACAAAATGATGAAAGAAAGAGGCAGTTGATAAATGATAATGTTAAAAAAAAAAATGAAAAATTTTAAGCAAATCCTAATTTTGGAAGCACTATTCTATGAAAGTAAGAAATAAAAATAGAAAGTAAAAAAAAAATTATGTTAATTAAAGGAAGTTATTGATAAAGAGAAGGTATGAGAGTGATTAGCTGAGAGGTTTTTTTGGGGGGGGGGGGGGAAGGGAGAAAACTGTATTTTAAGTAATTATAATTTCAAACTAATAAAGAGAAAAAAAATTATATTAAATGACTTAACTTTGCAGTAAATTTTAACTAAAGTAAAGAAGTTGTTGAGGCAACATACATCATGCCACCAGGGCCTGACATCAGAACCCTGTTGTTTTTTTTTTCGGTAACCCCTTGGGCAATCCCAAAAGACTGTCTGTCGGCTGTATTTTCGTTGACACTACTACACTGCTGGGCAGGCTATAAATCAGGGCCCATCAATTTATGGGGATTTTTACATAGGTGATACCCCACCAGAAGAGGGCGGCTCGGGACTGTGAGATTTCTTTTTACGTTTCTTTTCCTTTTTACGTTTTTTCCTCTCTTTTTCATCTTCGTGTCGCTTCTGTTTTTTATGTTTCTTCTCGTATGTCTCTAAACCGGAAGAATCTAAAAGGGGGCGTGGATTGGTTTATCAGTACATTATCCATCCTTAATTTCAGTAATATTTTTGTTAAGCCTTTACTCACCCATTAAATTTGTTTCTAGTGGCTGTTGTCCATCTTTGTGTTTATGTTTTTTGTGTTTATTTTTATGTTTACGTGCGGGTGTTGTATTTAAGGCTCTATATTGCTCCGGTAACTAACGAAATTAAAAAGTAACATATTGTTAATTTGTTTTTATTTGTATAGGATTTATTATCAGGTTTTAAACTCACCGGCCCGGGATGTAATCTGAAACCAGCTAATTGTACTGCAGATAAAGGCAACAATTCTTTGCCACCTATGGGTGGTTTATCAATGACACTACGTAAAGTACTATTTTCCTAAAATAGAAGAAAATTCATTAAAAAAAATCTTTTAAATTAAAAAATAATAATTGTAAAACTTTTAAAATCTTTAAAAATGTTAATAAATTTTGGATTATTATATTACATAACACAGTGTTTCCCAAAGTGGTGTACTTCATTAGAATATACAGTGAGTGAAAAATTTTAACAGAATGTATTTCTGGTCATTGGATAACCAAATTAAATAAAAAAATTAATTTCGTAATTTTATATTAACATAAAATTGCTTAACATCAGAAAAAATAACAAAACTTAAAAGTATTCATTTTTATGCTGTTGACAAAACATTGGAAACCTTTACGATACAATAATTGAAAACTTTCCTTCTATTATTGGTTTCAATATTTTGTTGGGTATCCATTATTTTTTAGTATTGCTTCATACCGGCGAGACATGCAGTCAATTAAATTGTTGATGATATCTATTGAAATTTTTTGCCACTCTGAATTAACTGCCGCTATGAGATCTGGGGGCAAATCGTCGCATTCGATATCGAGTAAAATCAATCGAAATTCCATATTTTGGTTTATTATTTAAAGGAGGTGGGCAATCTTCAGACCTAGTTTCACTTTTACTATTAACTATGGACCATAACTCGTTAGCTGTGGCAGAGCAAAATTACTCTGACTATTTTATTTTGGAAAATAAAAAAATTATTTCGATCGAAAAATTTCGATAACGAATGCGACAATTTGATCCCTGTCTTGTTTGTGTAATTTCGTGTCCGTAATTTTCGATCTATAATTTCCCATAGATTTTCTATGGGATTGAGATCTGGTGATTGGGCTGGTCATTCCAAAACACTAACTACATTAGATTGCAGCCATTCCGTTACAATTTTGGAGGTGTGTTTGGGGTGATTGTCATGTTGGAACTTCCAGACCAGAGGCATATTTTCCTCCGCGTCTTTGAATAGTATCTATTGCCATGCACCAGGCATGCAATAGTACACCAATGCATAAGAATATGCATTTGTCTTTGCTACAACACCCAATCGAGAGAGTTTGCTGACTATGCAAACCCCACGATAGCTATAAGTTAGCTCAAGAATGTAAGTATGAATGTGTGAGTGCATGTAATTATTTTAGAGTAGTTTTAAGTTTAATTAAATAACAAAAAGACAGTTGCTCATTGGAGTTAACAAAAATAATGCTGTTTTATTAAAATTTAGTTAAACATTTTACAATACATTACGTCATTTAGTATTTGTCTGTTTCCAGTTCCAGTTATAGTGTCTTTTACAACATGAATTGGACCCATTCCTTGACCCGAAAGCTATCCCTTACCAATAATATTGCCACCGCCAAACTTAACAGTTTTATTTGTATATTTTCGGTCCAGTCTTTAGCCCTTTGGTCATCGTACAAACGTTCTCCCATCATGGCGTCTTATATTAAACTTGGGCTCATCTAAAAAGTGAACATATTTATTTTATTATTATTAAATTGTCCTGTCTTTGACTCGTTTTATGGGGCCTGCCGCCTAAATGTTGAGTCCTCACCGCACCTCTTTTATGATACTTCTTGATAATTTTGGAAATTATGCATTTATTTATAGAATATTTCTCAAAAATATTTATTCTTTTGCTTAAGACCAGCAGTGAAATTATCTATTATTTTGGTTTTTAACTCTTGACAAAGCTTTTATTCTTGTCATTATTTCATAATAATTAATTATAAGTTTAAAACATTGTAAAGTACAATTGTATTTAAAAAAAAGTTGAAATAAAACGCCAGAAACTATAAATATTTAAATAACGGTTAAGATTTTACACACTTTCTTTCATACAATCCTCTATTTTTGTTGTTTTAATCAAATCTAGTACAGAAGTTTAAAAGTTTCCATTGTTTTGGTATCGCTAAAAAATAAACTTTTTTTTCATTTATCTATTTTGATTTTTTTGTAACAAATTTGTTATCTTCCTAAGAGTAACGCGAAACTATTAAAAATCAGATTTGGCAAATTCAGAATTTTGCAAAAGATTCCAATGTATTGTAATTAACTTGTAGACATATTTAAGGAATATTGTTCTGGAGAGAATTAGAAATATATCGAAAATCGCACAACATAAAATGATAAGGAATAAATATTATTTTTTAACATATTAAATTTATCTCGTAATGATACTATGCCATTGAAATTTTCTGCCACGTTACGTTTATTACTTTTTTGCTGGGAAAAAGCTTATTACAGAAAATATTGCATATGGGGAATAACAACAAAAAACATTGTTCGATATAATAGTATTACTTTTATTCGGAATTAGTCATTGCAATGAATTTAAATTTTTTAGTCGGCAGTGTGAACGAACAACAACATGAAAGATATTTGAAGAACCAGTTTAAAACAAGTAAGAGTATTAAATTCGGCCAGTTAGTGACAAAAAAGGCTAGATTTCACATTACCATGATATTTAAAATTAATAAGATAATTACAAAAATTTTAGGTATTTTCGTGCCTTTTTTTTAATTGAAGCAATTTGTAATGCAATGAGCATATATGTAAATTCAGTACTTCACGGATAAATGCTTCCCGCTTAAGAAGGTTTCAGGCTTAAGTAATTCTAAAGAGAAACATTTTCCTATCAAACAAAATTCAACGGTTAAATGCACAAATGTACTGGCGAGTTATTTACCGAAAAGCCGACAGACAATAAAACAGGAAATCTGGGAGAAAATCATTTTTTCGTTCAATGAAGAAATTTCTCGAAAAAATCGCAACGTTATCCTATTTATTGACAACGCTGAACCTCATAAACAAGCTGATTTGTTGCATGTTCAAATATAATATTTACCTCCTGATACCACACCGATAGCTCAGCCTCTTGACCAAGGAATAATCAGATCAATTAAGGAATATCATCAAAATATAATTAGAAGGAAATTGAAAACAGGCGAATTAGGAAAACTGTTGAGGAACTTAAAAAGCCTATTACACTTTTGGTAGCCTTGCATTTAATAAAGCGGGCTTGGTGGCTGGTAAAACCAATTTGTATTCAAAATTGTTTCAAATAGATAATTTCTTTATGTTAGTTTGATAACGGCTCTGAAAATCGAAGTGAGTCACAAAAGGAATTAATTGAAATAGTACAAGAAAGGAAGAGTTATGAATCTTCACAAGAATATGAAAATTTTGTAAGCTTTGATGACGATTTATCCAGCGCTGGGCCGCTTACCGATGAAGAAATCGCAGATGATATTCAGGACAAAGGGACAATATTTCAGAAAAGTACGTAAAATAACAGATGCTCAATTCATTAATTTTTACAAAATCCTAGGTAATGAATTTATAGCGGCAGGGGATTTTAACGCAAAGCACACTTTTTGGAGATCACTACGCCCAAGGGTAGACAGCTATTAAAAGCCACCTCAGCTCTTAAATTGGACGTTATATCAGACCTAGATTTTGCTGTCATTAAAAATATTAGACGCGACCAGCTGTCGACATTCTCTTCATTCGACCTATCTTTTGACCACTCTCCCATTTTGTTTTCCAAATAGACATACTAACGACCTTAAATACAGAAAGCGTATAAGCTATATGATATTCAGGACGAATTACTATCGTCTAGTGAGGAAGAAGAAAATGATGGATGTCAAAGAAGCTTACTTGTACTGGATGTTTTGAAGTCGATGCATGTTATCCGTAAGACATTTATGCCAGATAATAAATTTATGTATGAATTGTTACTTTTTAAGAATTTTATTTTCTCTATGTCTTAAAATAATATTTTCGAAAATATATTTATGTTTTAGTCAAACCATTTTAATATGTACTAATTTGAATTGAATAAAACGATGACCTTTTATTATATGAAAGACTCAAGTGACTTGTTTATTGTCGTTTCTTTTCTATAAATAAGTAGTAAATTCATTTAAACTACATTTTCCATAACTGAATTGTGGACGCAGCTAAGAGAGAGTTCTGTTAAGTGAGCCAGTAACGCATTCAACCAAGATTTTTTTAAATGCGTCAGTAATGCATTTAACCGATATTTTTAAGTGCGTTTCTCGCTTAAAAGCGTCCAGCTTTTGGCATTTTCTATAAACGCATTTATCCGTGAATTATTGTACATACATTTACATTCTTGTCAGTGTTGCCATAATTTGAAATTGAAAAGATGCTAAATTGCAAAAGAAAAGATGCTAAAACGTACTGGAGTCAAAATAAAAGATGCTCAATTTTTTTTTTAATTTCATTAATTCTTTGGTTTTTAAATGGAAAAATTAAACATAAAAGTTTCGATTTATATATTATCAAAATTTTAAATAGAAATATTTTGAAATTCATCTGTAATTTTTTTAAACATCAAACTGATTTTTTTTTTAACTTTAAATTAAATATTTTTAATTTTAGAGAGATTTATTTTTAATTTCATATATAACAAAATTTTCATTATCAAAAGATACGAGTATATTACAGTAATTGGTTTATGGAAACTAATATTTCTGTGATGTATTTTTTTTATTATTCAACTATTCGACTTTTGTCGTTGATCCCGCGATATATTGTAAGTGTAACAGCACCCATTTTTCAATTTCAGGCCTTCTTTTATACGTATTACAGAACATAACTCGGACCTTATTCTGCTGCAAAGTTTGCTTTTAACTAAAGTCATTAAACTAAACGAACGTTGAACTCCGTTCAAAACTAATAAAGACAATACAAATGTGGATAACTCTTTAAATGGACTTTCGCCAATAGAATTTTTGTTAACTTCAATCCATAAAGAGGTCGTATTCAGTGCTGTATCCCAATATTGTTTTGTCAGTTGGATTTGAATTTTTTCTATTTCAGATGATCTAAATTTAAACTCTTCTAATATATTGGTTATCGGTTTTTTACCCGGTTTAATGTGTTTTGTATTGAAAATTTTGTCATTTTTTTAATGCAATTATATTTTTTTGGCAATCGACTTTTTAATTCATTACAAACTGTTGTACTTGTTTACATTCTTCTATTTCAAAATGTTTCGTTAAGGTGCTATTACACGAAATGTTTTTTACATATGTACTGTCACTTTTTTTATCCATATGAAATTCCTCATGTCTGTCAAAATTGACTTTTACATACGATTCATAATTTTTGCTATCACACGTGCATATGCATTTCCGTATGACATAACCTCTAAATGTAAACAACAGCTGATTTAATTTGTGAATTTAAAAAAATTTGTTAAAAAAAAGGTTATATATTTTTTTATTGTTAAATAATACTAAACAATTTATTTTTCTTTCAATATTAATCTTTAAAATTTACTCTGTTTTTCTTTCGCCACAAGCAGTGTTGTATTTTCATATATTTGTCATTCAAAAATAGAACCTGTTCTAATTGAAAAATGTACATGTGACTTTCCTCATGTATTGTACATAAACAATGTTTCATATGTATCACACGATGTGTACAACTTTTGTTGTGGGAAAATTTGACAGTACATATGTAAAAAAGACGTCATGTAATAGCACCTTTATATTTGTTGAAAGAAACGAGCAGAGTGGTCAAAAGAGTAGTAGACAAATTTCTGGTATTATACTTTGAGGAATTAAAACATATCAATACCCTAAACTATATATTATTAAAAATAATGAAAATAAATAAAAAAAAAGATGCTAAAAGCAACTTTATATTAATAAAAGATGCTAAGTTAGCATCCAGCATCTTTTCATAAATTTTGGATGCTAAAGCTGCGTTCACACTACGTGTTTTGCTCGTGTTTTTCGTATTTTTTTAGCACGTGTAATTTGTACACATAGTGTGAACCCTTTCAAATATTGTTTATGTACAACACATTTTGCAAGACATATGTAAATTTTTCAATTAGAGCAGGTTCTATTTTGGCAAGATAAACATATGAAAATACAACACTGTTTGTGGCGAAAGAAAAACAGAGTAAATTATAAAGATTAATATTGAGAGAAAAATAAATTGTTTAATATTAATTAACAATTAAAAAATATATAAATTATATAACTTTATTTTTAACAATAATTTTTTGTAAATTCACAAATTAAATCAGCTGTTGTTTACATTTAGAGGTTATGTCATACGGAAATACATATGCACGTTTGAACGCAAAAATTATGAATCGTATGTAAAACGGCAATTTTGACACACACACGGAATTACGTATGGATCGTAAAACTGAATTTACACATGGAAAATACACATAGTGTAAACACACCTTAAGCGGCAAAAATAGTTGCTAAATCTAGCAACTAAAATGCTAAAATGGCAACACTGATTCTTGTTTGTTTGTTTTTTTTTTTGCTTGTTGTTGTTCACATGTTCAAAAACAAAAACAACAAAAGCATCAAGCAATCAAAAAAGAGTATGCGTCGCTTAGTCTGGGTTCAGACAAGGCAATTTTTGTTGCGGCAATTTTTTGCCATTCTCTTTTAAAGTTGCCTTAATGTTCACACAGAGAAATTTGTTGCCGCAACTTTTTGTTTTCTTTTGCTTTCAAATTCTTACATTTTTGACAGTTTCTTTTATTTAGTTTGTGTAAAAAGAATTTATTATTGGTTCAATGTGAAAAATCATTTTTGTTTGAAAAAATGGAAGTCAAAGAAATATGAAATAATAAAAAAAATAATAAAATAAATGAAATAATAATAATAATTTTTCACAGCGAAGAAAAGAATAAAAAGAAATGTCAAATAATAACTTCGTGTTTATAATTACGAATTGCAGAACAAAACGAGTTGCCGAGTACAAGCAACTCCGTACCAATTACCACTCTT
Organism: Cordilura impudica; assembly: GCA_963682025.1. Lineage (NCBI taxonomy): Eukaryota > Metazoa > Arthropoda > Insecta > Diptera > Scathophagidae > Cordilura > Cordilura impudica. The sequence continues at coordinate 225,340,802 of OY821519.1, read as the reverse complement.
CTTTCCCCTCTCTCCTACAAACTCAAGAATTGCGCAACAAAAGTTGCCTAGTGTGAACTCGGACTTAATCATATCGCACATGTGCTGTTACGTATAAATATTTTTCACTATTTTAGTTTTTTGTATGAAATTTACGACCTACTCGATCTATCGCGGACAGCAGAATGTTTTCTACAGACAGACAGACATCGCTAGATCGACTTCTCCTTTAATAAGGATCAAGAATATATATAGTTTATGGGAATTTATTTCAATAAGTTACAAACGGATTGACAAACTGATATATACCCTCTGCACAGTGGATATCAACTTTTATCAAATGAATTCGTATGCACGAGGGCGGTCCCAGAACAATACAACCTGACGTGTAGATGGCGACATTAGTTTGAAAAAAAAAAATAGTTTGGTGAAAATCACGTTGTTTTATATGTGTTTTTTGAGCAATCAAAAGTAACCAATTTAAGTGGACTAGCAGAGCCCGGCCCTTGAAATTCGAGTGCAAAATCTAGGAAGTTTTATTTTTTCATTCTATTTATTTCTTTCAGTTTTTTTTAAATCTATTTAATTCATTACATTTATTTCATTATAAATATTTGTTGAACATAAAGAAATAAGAGCCTAAAGGTATTTGAACCATCTTGTATGCCACCTAAAGGTATGCCAATTTTAGGCATTTCACAATTCAACACAGCGCGTGTGAAATGCAGTTACTATAATGACATTCGATTGCGTTATTGTCGCTATTGGTTTATGTACAAAATTATTTTTCAATTCAACACAGGGCCTTTCATATACAATTTTTGCAAACACATTAATAAATTTAATACACACACAGCATTGTATAATTTTATGTATGTGTTAGTAGCAAATTTAAATGAATTTTACTTTAAAAAAATGTTCCAGATGGTGCAAATCTGTAAATCTGATGGACAGCTAAAGAGAAATACCTTTCAAATGTTTATTCAAAGTCGGTGTAAAACTGACAAAGTTACATCGGCCACAAGAAATCGCCTTGCCTATTAATATTATAGATTTGGAAAGATGGAAAAAATTGGTTATTGCAGCGTTTAAGTGATAGAACTAAGGAAAAAAGGGCCGCATTTGGAGAAAAAGAAAGTGTTTCATCAAGACAATAGACCAGTTCACACATCCACTATTGCGATAACCAAAATCCATGAATTAATATTTGAATTGCTTGAAAACGCATCTTTTTCGCCAGTTTTAGTTTCCTCGGATTAGTTTCTATTTCCAAACTTAAAAAATGGCTCGGTGGTAAAAGATTTGCCAACAATGAAGAGATGGAGTTCTTACTATAAACAGTGTATCGGGCAGCTACTGAATATCGCTGAGAAAAGTGTAACGAGAGAGTATGTTCAGAAAATTTTTTTCCCGAATTTGTTGTGTTTTCTTTGTCAATTCGGGTTGTTCTGGGACCGCCCTCGTAGACTATGGTTTTTATAAATTAAGTTTTACATTCACTTGGTGTTGCGAAAAATATCCAATTAAACTCAAATGAAAAACGTTTGTTATGGCCAAAGGAAAGACGTTCTTGACAAAGGCAATAGGACACTAGAATTTTTAGCGAACATTTAAGATTGACATAGGCGTCGGTGATGCCAGAAACAGGATGGTGCATATAATAAAGACTGATTAAAACTTTGTTAAGTTTCCTGCTATCCTTAGGGCTAGCCTCAAAGGTTATTGATTAGCTTTACTTCATTAATGGAACCGTTAATGGGGAAAAATATATTTAAATATTACGAGAAAATTCCATTCCATCAGTACAAAGTTAGCCGACTGCGATGAATATATATTTCACAACATGATGGTGCATCTTCATATACAGCAAAAACAACGACAAAAACGTCTCCAAGAAAATGGAATTGATGTTCTGGATTAGTCATCATCTAGCCCAGACCTCTCCTTTCCTTAAAACTAAGTTGCGAAATAACCCACCGCTAGCCGACGTAGCGGTTTGATAGTCAAAAAACTTAGGGACTCCATAACCCTTGAAGAGTGCAAAAAATTGTTAAATACGTCAAAGCGATTAGAAGCTGTTTTAAGAAAAGAAAGGTGGAGTTACTGAGTTTTAATTTAGAAAATTATCCACTGCGCGAATTAATAGTGGTCAAATTATTTTTAAAAATTCTAATTAGAAATTTTTTCATACATTGTGTCATAATATGCACACATATTTTTATGATTTTATAGATAACTAGCATAACCCAGCACTCGAAATTCGAGTGCAAATTCTAAGAAATTTTATTTTTTCTTTCAATGTTTTTTAATCTATGTATATACATAAATAATTTTATAAGAGCCTGAAGGTATGCTAATCAATTTTAGGCAATTCACAATTCAACACAGGATGTGTGATATACAATTATTATGAAATTCGATTAATTCTGAATTGGCTAAAATTATTTAGCATACCTTATGGATCCTATAAAATTATTTATTATTAATTTATTTTATTCAATTTGATATATTTGTAACACATATTATACACAAATTTTAAAATTCTGTACTTCTCCTCCATATGAATTTTAACTATGCCAATTTTCACACTCCTTCGTGCCCACATTATGCTTAGAAAGGGATAAAACCATTCTCCTTCACGTATTAATATATAGATAAAACAATTTTTCAGAAAAGTACGTAAAATAACAGATGCTCAATTCATTAATTTTTACAAAACCCTAGATAAAAAATTTATAGCGGCAGAGGATTTTAACGCAAAGCACACTTTTTGGGATCACTACGCCCTTCTCATTTTTAAAATTGGACGTTATTTCTGAGGATACTCTTCAGATCTAGATTTTGCGACCAGCTGTCGACAGTCTCTTTATTCGACCTCTTCTCTGACCACTCTCCCATTTTGCTTCCCTAATAGACATACTAACTGGCTTAAATACAGAAAGCATGTAAGCTCCTACTTACCTTAAAATATTTCATTGAAATCCGACGAGGATATACAAAATACTATAAACATATTAACGGAAACGGTATCAACTGCAGCAAAAGTATCTACGCCTCTTAAAAGATATGACAGCAATAAAAAGGAAAAATATACAACAACCATTGAAGATCTCATAAAGGAAAAGAGGAATCTCAGAACACAATGGAATTTATACCGCCCTCCAACTATGAAAAGCTAACTTAATCATTATCATAGAGCCCCTCACAATGACAAACAGTCAGCTCTCAAGTTATATGTAGAAGGTCTAGATTCCACAAATTCAGCGGATTTTTATTTTTGGAAAGCCAACAAAAAACTTAAGCAATGTTACTGGGCTAGGACAAAGCCGAATTATTTGCCGATCACCTCGAGAAAGTGTTCATGCCTAATACTTCTAGTTTAAATATAACGTTACCAGTAATTGAAGACCTAGTGATTTCCCCAATGAAAATTCGATTTTCGTCCAAACTAAAACAAAAAATTTTAAAAAATCCCCTGGCATGGACAAAATCTCTGGAAACATGATTTTTGAGCAACCAACATCTGCCCATAAACTAATTTTGTTCATCTTTAATTCCATTTTGCGAACAGGTGACTACTCTAAATTATGGAAAGCTTCAGAAATAATAATGATATCTAAACCAGGCAAGTACGCTAGTCAAGTTACATAGTACCACCAGATAAAATTACTCTCAATTTTATCAAAGCTGTTCGAGAAAGTATTCCTAAATGCGTTAATCCCATATCTAAATGCCACCACATTATCCCCGTTCATCAGTTTGGGTTTCGAAAAGATCATCGAACAAGTTCATCGTATAATTACTCACATCAGAAAGGCTTTCAAGGACAAACTCTATTGCTCTTCCTTATTCATAGACATATCTCAGGCCTTTGACAAAATCTGACATGATGGTCTATTATATAAAATAGGCTCGTTATTACCCCAAAATACCCACAAATTACTGCGAAACTACTTATTGAATGAAGCATTTGCAGTTAAGTGTAAAGATCACATTTCAGGCTCAAGGGACCTCACAGCTGGATTTCCTCAGGGCAGTATACTAGGCCTTCTACGCCCGTATTCATAATCAAATTCTAGCAGTTGGCTAACTTTTTTTCATACGAAAATCTCAAAATTTGTATGAAAAAAAGTTAGCCAACTGCTAGAATTTGATTATGAATACGAATGTACGTACATATGTGCGTACAAAGTTCAAACTGAAATAGGGGATTACCCGTTTAAGTTTAGTTTGTGCGATGGTCATCTACTCGCTACCTGTTGAAAGTCATTAGTTCAAACAACATACATATACAGTAGAATTCATTTATAGCGACCTCGGTTATAACGACCATCCGTTTATAACGACGGATTTTCAAAGAAAGATTGGTTCTTCATTGCTTATACATGCGCAACCATTCGCTTAGAACGACTCCGGTTTTAACGACCATCTGCTTTTAACGACCAATTTGCGCGTCTGCTTTAGAATGAAGTTTCGGTTATAACGACGATGTCACTTCTGCGTATTCTATTTTTTGGTTTTTCTTTCCATTTTTTGTCGCCAGCCAACACTAAATGAAGAAACATATGTATAATGTGGGGAATCGCAGAATTTGTTTTCGCCTATCTCAAACTGAGTGTGGAAAAGATAAAGAAGAAATTTGCATACCAGTTTGAGTCGTGAACGCGAATGGACATATGAACAATCTTTCTTTAATTACCAGCGGTGTTAAAAAAAGTTTTTTTAATTTACATAAGAAATTGTAATCCAGATCAACCAAACGCAGTAAGGCACTTTTACTTGGATAAATACTGAGTAAATATGTATGAATGTGCATATGCTTTTTCCAGAATGGACGTTAAAAAACGTAAAGTGTTCTCCATAAAAGAGAGGGCTGAAATTTTGCTGAAACTAGAATCTGGTTCTACAAATGCAGCACTAGCGAAGGACTATTGTGTTTCGCATTCGACTATCAGTACGATATGGAAAAACTGAGACGCAATTCGAAAGTGTTTTGAATCTGAGAACATGCAAAGAAAATGTATGCGTTCTGCTCAAGATTCTGATATAGAACAAGCTCTTTTGCAATGGTTCAAGACGCAAAGAAATAAAAATACTATAGTAACTACGTCCATACTTCAAATGAAGGCAGAGGAAATAGCCCAACTTCTTGGAAAAGATTACAATTGCACTGAAAGCTGGATTTACCGTTTTCGAGAGCGCCATAATATAGTTTTAGGAACAATTTCTGGTGAGGCTTGCAGTGTCGACAAAAGTCAATGCAGCGACTGGCTAGTTTCAGTATGGCCTAAAATACGAGAGGGCTATTAAGCACAAGACATTTTTAATGTGGATGAAGCAGGGCTCTTTTATAAGCTTCCACCCAACAAAACCCTAAAATTCAAAGGTGAAAGGTGCTGTGGTGGTAAACAATCAAAGGAAAGAATAACCTTGCTGGTTGGAGGTAATATGGATGGGTCCGAAAAAAAGAAAATGCTTCTCATTGGAAAATCTAAAATGCCGCGGTGTTTCAAGCATGTAAAATCATTACCTGTAGATTATAAAGGAAATAAAAAGTCATGGATGACTTCAGAAATTTTTGAACGCATTTTGCGCGACAGCAGTTTGAAAAAAGATAAAAGAAAAATTTTACTGCTTGTAGATAATTGTCCAGCACATCCAAATGTTCAAAATCTGTCATCAATAAAATTAGTTTTCTACCACCTAATACAACGTCCGTCTTACAGCCAATGGACCAAGGGGTAATTAGATGTTTGAAGAGCAATTATCGCAAACAAATGCTAAAAATTATTCGCGATACAGACAATAACACACAAAGCATCATTACTTTGTTAGATGCTATTAACATGGTGGCCTCCGCTTGGCAAAGTGTAAAATCAACAACAATAACTATCTCTTTCCGACATGCGGGACTACTTCCAGCCGAAAGTGCGTGTCCAGATGCAGATTTCGAAGATGAAGATGATATTCCTCTTTCGTTGCTACAGGAAACATACAAAAATATGCAACAAGTAGCCGAATGTATTGATTGGGATGAGTTCGTAAACGTTGATGACAATGTCGTAACATCGGAAGAGCCTTCATTGAAAAAATCGTGGAGAGCACAAAAGAAAATGAGGAAATTCACAGCGATAATGAACCAGATGACGATGATGAGCCAATCAAAATTCCCACTAGGAAAGAAACCTTGAGTGCGGTGCAACCTTTAAAACAGTTTTTGCGATTTGGGGGTTCTGACATATCAGAGAGTTTATATAGTTCCGTAGAAGTTATTGAAAGTAAATTATTACATGAAATTCTTGTAAATAGAAAACAAACCACAATTCCAAACTATTTTCAACCTCAATAAACATGAATATACATGATAAAAAAAAACTTATTGTGTGCATCTATTCGGATACAACGACGTTCGGTTATAACGACGAATATTTCCGGCCCCTTGGAGGTCGCTATAACCGAATTCTACTGTATTTCAAGAATGAGTCGAAAAAGAAAACAAATAAGTTTGAAAGAAAAGCTTTATATTTTGAAACGTTTTAAATCGGGTAAGAAGGCTGTTGAGATAGGAAGAAACCTTGAAATATGTGTTTTTCCTGAACTGAAAGTTTATTGTTCTTCACAAAATATTAAGTTTAAAGTGCTCTTGCTGCTAGACAATGAACGAGGCCATCCTGTTCGGATGATTATTCTGAAAACATAAAAGTGATTGTTAAGCCCCAAATACCAACTCAGTGACACAGCGAATGGATCAAGGTGTTATATCCAACTTAGAGTCCTATTTTCTGCTATGAACTTTTAGTCAACTTCTAAAAGCAACTGATGTAGATAAAAATGAAGATGATAAGCCTATCATGTTTTGCGTTGGCCCTTATGAATACCGAACAAATCTGTCCAGGAAAAAAGTTCGTGGGGAAACCCTAAGGAGAATTTCAGAGTCTAACATTAAGTTGTTCAAAATCTGAAGAAAGTACCAGTGTTACTCTATCTTTCCACATAATAACATCCTCAGAACTATTGTTAAGATTTGAAATTCTGTGTTTTTGTTGGTTCCCCCTAAGACATAAGCAGGCGGGTTTATGGGATCACAAAATTTAGGGTTTGGATAAAGTGTGACCATGGTTGGGCAGGGCGACTGGAGGCCAACATCTTCCTCCCACTCAAGATGTGTTTTGTGTTTTAAATGTTAGTTTGAATGTTAGGAAAATTAATTGGTACGATCCTAGGGCTAGGGTTGAGTGATGGATGCACACCCTGACAAAGGCCGGAGAGCTAGTCGGTCCGATCACACTAGTGCCAAACAGGTCTCGTAACAATTATAATATCCGGATGGCCATTGAAAGGCGTAAATGAATCATGTGTGAAAGGAAATTGGCGCAAATTATGGTCCGAATGTATTCTTAAAGACCTTAATGATATTCCGAACGTTTGTAAAGACCTTCCAGAATCAGCTAGAAAGACCAATTTGTAAGGAATGGAAGAATAAAATATTACCGAGCCGACAAAGAGCTAAATAATGAAAGTTTGATTGCAATTGATATTAACAATGTGGATGACGATAAATATGGTGTTTCGGTTAGTGTCGCATTTGTATGGTCCCAATTAACAACGCAAATCGGGGAATTGGTGTATATAATTAAACAAAACTTCAATTTAATATATGGCACAATGTTTTAGCTTTTGATTTGTCGTAGTAAATAATGGATTATGTGTAAAAGCAGGTATAAATAGTTAAGGCTCATATTCTGAAACGATATTTTTATAAGCTTTCCAACGCTGTACATTTCGTAGATCCTGAATATAATATATAATATTAAAAAATATATGAAAAATAAGCAGGAACTATTATTTTTATGACTGCAACTGTTATATCATAAAATAAATATCATAAAATAAATATCTTAAAAATTTCTTCAATCGCGATCTGTACTTGGCGCATAATGTTTACATTGACTCACAGACTGAAGTATGAAGCGCTATAGCAATTGATCAAACTTTACATCGGCTCTAAGCAGGATCCATGCAAAATTGAAATGTAAAATTTGTATATGTAAAATGGTCTCTGGCTGCGGGCACCCGAAAAATTAACTTCGATCGGTTTAAAATTCCACTTAGAAACCCAGTTATATTTGAAAGCTTTACTCCATCCTAGGGAAAAAAGCTTTTCTCAGGAATTGTTAACAAAATGTTAATATACGATATTTTTAGCTCTTGAAGGGCTTCGACCAAATAATGGTAATAAATCAAAACAATTCTAAAAAGTAAAGCTGGGACTGTCTTTTCCTTATAAAATGGTTGTCTGAAAGTTATGGTTTATTTTTTTTAATGTAAAATATTATAAAAAAAAAATTATTTCAAATACTGGTTTTCTGGTCATCTCCCCCCCACCTAAGAACAGCATGGCTTGTCTTATAGCTTTTAATTAATTGTTTTCCAATTTAAATATTTTTGTTTGTTAAAAAGTTAAATAATTTTGTTTATTTCTTTTTTCTTTACAAAATTTTTCATCTTTTTCTTCAAAAAATAACATTTATACTTTAATGTATTTGTTTTTATATAAATGTCTTACCAAATTATTCATGCCATCATAGATGCCCGGTAGATTTGGTAGAAATGAGGCCAATGATTCTTTGACTTTTTTATCCTTAAACTTGGTCAGTGTATGATGTAAACCATATTCAGTCATGAGATCCTTATCACCTGTTAGTTCACCCTTCCCCGGTGGTTCTTTCATGGAATAAAATGGTCCCGTTTGAATGATGGTGGGTGTTTTACCCAACGATATTGTGGCCTTTAAAGTGCCCGATGAATCCTGTCTGGACACCACTGGTGAACGACCACCATGTGGCGATGATTTTGGTGAATAATTTGATTCCATTTTGCGAAATTGTTCGCCCATCATCATATTACCATAGTTGTTCATCATGATCTTCCCTTTGTTAAACCCCTTCTTCGGTGGGGGAAGGGAAGAAAAATACTAAGGGAACCTTATAAGAAGAAAGTTATTTATTCAAAATCCCTAGTTAAGCAAGTTCCTTATAAAAAAAATAACACCAACAGTTGTGTTTAAATGGTTTTTTTGGTTTTCGCCTCTAACCACTGCCTTAGCTTTTTTAGCCTTCACTTGTGTCGTTTATTTTATATTTTATGGTTGTTCTCTGTGTTTTACTTTTTTTACGTATCTGCTAGACAAAAAAAAATATTTTTCCTTTAAACTTATTGAACATGCCTTTCGTTTTATTTTTACAAGTTAAAACATTTTGCTTGTTGTTATTATTATGGTTGTATTGGTTTATATTTATTTTGATTTAATATTATGTTTAATTTTTCTAAAAAAAATTGCCGTGATGTCTCTGCTCTTTTTCACTTTTTGGCATTATCTGAAATTCAGCAATATTTTCTTTTGTTTATATATTGGCAGCACTGCATAAATCTGTCAATTTTCCATTCAGTGTTGATTTTTTTGAAAAAAGTGCCAATATTTCATACTTTTGCTACATCGCTGTTATCTATAGCTCTCTGGAAGTCAACGATTGACAGATTTTTTTTTAATACATTGCATTTCGTCACAACGGGTTTTCAATACGAAAATCGAGAAATATTCGATCGGCCGGGCGGTGTGTGTAACAAATAAAGTTGGAATTAAACAAAACTTATTAACCAAATATGCAGTGTACACTTCGTAACTCTCTAAGCTTGGTCGCAAAGGTGAGATAATTGGCAATGCCAAATAAGTGAAAGGTGTTAATGCATAAAGTCATGACCATCAAACTCGGGGAGCAAAAAAATTTGATTATGCAATGCTCTATTATGAAGCTATCGAAATTACTCCTCCATTTTGTTACGAAAAGCTACCAATTAGTGGATTTATTTAATACAACAACAAATATAGCTCATAAGTTTCGCTAGTGTAATAGGAAGCTGCTTAATAAATTAAAAATTGCTAAATTTTTGTACTCAGTGGGGTTTTTTAACACTTATCTAGATAAAATGGAAAGTGATGATTTTTAAGAGTTGCCAGATTTTCTGAAAATCTAAAATCATATGTAAAATATTTACTTTTGCTTCAACTCGGATTAATTCTTATCAATTTATAAGGCATATTATCTAATTAAGGTGTTATTACACGATGTGTTTTTTTTACATATGTACTGTTACTTTTTTTTTATCCATATGAAATTCCGCATGTCTGTCAAAATTGTCTTTTACATACGATTCATAATTTTTGCTATCACACGTGCATATGTATTTCCGTATGACATAACCTCAAAATGTAAACAACAGCTGATTTAATTTGTGAGAATACAAAAATTTATTGCTAAAAAAAAGTTATATATTTTTTAATTGTTAATTAATACTACACAATTTATTATACCCTATACCACTATGTGGTTTGGGTATAATGACTTTGTGCTGCTGTTTGTAACAACCAAAAATACTTGACCTAGACCCATCTTTAATTATACCGATCGAATCAGAATCACTTTCTGAGTTGATTTAACAATGTCCGTCCGTCCGTCCGTCTGTGTGTCCATGTAAAGCTTGTAATCAAACTGCAGGTCGCAAATATGAATATATTTTGATGAAATTTGGTATTTGATCTTTTATCGGCCATGGGATGAACGCTATTGAAATTGGTGAGAATCGGTCCATGTTCAGACCTAGCCCCCATACAAATTACCCCTATGAAATCGACATAAATTGTCATAAGATCCAAATTTTCACATAGATCTTACTCAAATTGGGTTTATATGCGTTCATTACATCCACTAATGAGTAGTCCAAAAATGATCCCCATATAGAGCTGCTTCCCGATCTTCACTTAAATCTATCAAAAAACAAAAATATTGCACTGATTCTTCTCAAATTTTGTTTGTTTATATTTTTGCAAAATACAGGAGACTTTACTAAACATGGTCAGGATCGGTCCATTTTTGGGCCTAGTCCCCATATAGATATAGCAGCCGATATGAATAGCAGCCGAAAAAATTAATAAAAATCCCACTCAAATTTGGTTTATGCTTATTTTCTATATCCAGTTAGTTGGGCCTGAGAGATAGGGTCTCTAAACGCATGGTATAGGGTATCGTATAGTCGGTCTAGACCGACTATAATTTTCTTACTTGTTTTTCTTTCAATATTAATCTTTAAAATTTACTCTGTTTTTCTTTCGCCACAAGCAGTGTTGTATTTTCATATGTTTGTCATGCAAAAATAGAACCTGTTCTAATTGAAAAATGTACTTGTGACTTTCCTCATGTATTGTACATAAACAATGTTTCATATGTATCACACGATGTGTACAACTTTTGTTGTGGGAAAATTTGACAGTATATATGTAAAAAAACATCGTGTAATAGCACCTTAATTAATTTTTTTTGTCCATATGAAATTCCGCATGTCTGTCAAAATTGTCCTTTACATACGATTCATAATTTTTGTTATCACACGAGCATATGTATTTCCGTATGACATAACCTCTAAAAGTAAACAACAGCTGATTAAAGTTGTGAGATTACAAAAATTTATTGTTAAAAAAAAAGTTATATATTTTTTAATTGTTAATTAATATTAACGACGAAGCTCATTTACTCTTTATCATATAAACCAAAAAAAGGGGCCAAATTCTTATCGTATTTTAAGACTGAAACAGAATTTTTATTTTTTCTTTATTTTTTAATAAAATTAACTAAAAAAATTTTTATTTATTTTTTACTTTAAAAATCGTTCAGCCAGAAATTTTTTAAAAAAATTGTTCGTCGATTCGACGAAGAGTAACTTTAATGTACTAAAATGAAGAGGAACATTCCAAGGTTAAACAATTTATTTTTCTTTCAATATTAATCTTTATAATTTAATCTGTTTTTCTTTCGCCACAAGTAGTGTTGTATTTTCATATGTTTGTCATGCCTAAATCTGCTCTAATTGAACAATTTACATATGTCTTGCCAAATGTATTGTACATAAACAATGAAAGGGTTCAATATTAATCTTTATAATTTACTCTGTTTTTCTTTCGCCAGAAGCAGTGTTGTATTTTCATATGTTTGTCATGCGAAAATAGAACCTGTTCTAATTGAAAAATGTACATGTGACTTGCCTCATGTATTGTACATAAACAATGATTCATATGTATCATACGATGTGTGCAACTTTTGTTGTGGGAAAATTTGACAGTACATATGTAAACAACACATCGTGTAATAGCACCTTCATGTTCTTTGATTTATTATATACACAAGCGTATCATACGATTTGTGAACCTTTAATTAAACCTCTTAGAGTAGTGTTAATGTGGTTGAGATTGGGAAAGTGTCGATTGTGTGTAGTACCATATGTTTTTAAAACATTTGTTGTGACCATTCTTTGAAATGTCATATAGTACTTTAATATAGTTTGAATTTTTAGTTCAAACTAAATTTTTAATATATAAGAATTACTAAAGGTGTGTTTACATTATGTGTATTTTCCATGTGTAAATTCAGTTTTACGATCCATGCGTAATTCCGTGTGTGTGTCAAAATTGCCGTTTTACATACAATTCATAATTTTTGCGTTCAAACGTACATATGTATTTCCGTATGACATAACCTCTAAATGTAAACAACAGCTGATTTAATTTGTGAATTTACAAAAAATTATTGTTAAAAATAAAGATATATATTTTATATATTTTTTAATTGTTAATTAATATTAAACAATTTATTTTTCTCTCAATATTAATCTTTATAATTTACTCTGTTTTTCTTTCGCCACAAGCAGTGTTGTATTTTCATATGCTTATCTTGCCAAAATAGAACCTGCTCTAATTGAAAATTTTACATATGTCTTGCAAAATGTGTTGTACATAAACAATGTTTGAAAGGGTTCACACTATGTGTACAAATTACACGTGCTAAAAAAAAATAAGAAAAACAAGCAAAACACGTAGTGTGAACGCAGCTTAAGAATCTTTAGAATCTGCAGCTTTCGGAAAATTTCTCAAAATCCAAAATTTTTTTAGAAAAAAGTAAACTATCGCGAATTTTGTTTAGAAGAATCCAAAATTTATGACTTTAGTATTAATCGTCTTAAATCTTTTTAATTTTGTTTTATATGAATAATTAAAAAAAAAAATAATTTTATGTATTTAAAAAAATTTGATTTAAAATATTTTTTATTTAAATTTTTATTTTTAATTTTATTTTTATTTATTTTTTTTTTTAATTTTAATTATTTTTTAATATTAATTTTTTAATTTTTAAAATTATTTTATTTCAATAAATTATGTTAATTTTTTTCTTTGTAATAGACTTCATTGCGTTCCAATGGGGCTATTTTGGGTGCCCTAAATGGCCGCTTTTATTCTACCACACATGATGCCGATTTGGTTGTTATCGGTTCTGGCCCTGGTGGCTATGTTGCTGCCATTAAAGCTGCCCAAATGGGCATGAAGGTACAAATTTGTATCCTTTGTTGTTCAATAATATTTAAATTAATTGCTTATATTTTTTGCAGACCGTCAGCATTGAAAAGAATCCTACCTTAGGTGGTACTTGTCTTAATGTCGGTTGCATTCCATCGAAAGCTTTACTAAACAACTCACATTACTATCATATGGCCCATTCCGGTGATTTGGCCAATCGTGGCATTAACGTCGGTAGTGTTTCCCTTGATCTTGAGAAACTGATGTTGCAAAAATCCAATGCCGTCAAATCTTTAACCGGAGGTATTGCCCAATTGTTCAAAAAGAATAAGGTTACACAATTGACTGGTACTGGTTCCATAACTGGAGCCAATGAAGTTAAAGTCACCAAAACCGATGGTTCTGTGGAAACTGTTAATGCCAAGAACATTATGATTGCCACTGGTTCCGAAGTGACACCTTTCCCTGGCATCACCATCGATGAAGAAGTTATTGTTTCTTCTACTGGTGCCTTGAGTTTGAAGCAAGTTCCCAAGAAAATGATTATTATTGGTGCTGGTGTTATCGGTTTGGAATTGGGTTCCGTGTGGTCTCGTTTGGGTTCTGAAGTTATTGCCGTTGAATTCATAAATTCCATTGGTGGTGTAGGCATCGATGGCGAAGTGTCGAAAAGTTTCCAAAAAATTTTAACCAAACAGGGCTTGGTCTTCAAAACTGGCACTAAGGTAACGGCTGCTGAACGCAGTGGTAGCTCGGTCACTGTACATGTTGAAAATGTCAAAACCGGTGACAAGGAAAGCCTCTCCTGCGACGTTTTATTAGTATCGGTTGGTCGTCGTCCCTACACCGAAGGTTTGGGTTTGGACGCTGTAGGTATTGTTAAGGATGATAGAGGTCGCATTCCTGTAAATGGACAATTTCAAACTGTTGTTCCCAGTATCTATGCCATAGGTGATTGCATTCAAGGTCCCATGTTGGCTCACAAGGCCGAAGATGAGGGTTTGATTTGCGTTGAAGGCATGCTGGGCGGTCATGTTCACATTGATTACAATTGTGTTCCCTCCGTTGTCTATACTCACCCCGAGGTAGCGTGGGTCGGCAAATCTGAAGAGAACTTAAAGGAAGAAGGTGTGGAGTACAAGGTGGGCAAATTCCCGTTCATGGCTAATTCACGCGCAAAGACCAACAATGATACTGATGGTTTTGTTAAGGTTTTGGCTGATAAGGCTACAGATCGTGTGCTGGGCACACACATCATTGGTCCCGTAAGTAGAAACATTTGATAATTATAAATATCAATTAAAAAAAATAAATCTGTTGTGTTTTAGTCGGCTGGTGAACTTATCAATGAAGCTGTATTGGCTATGGAATATGGTGCCTCCGCTGAAGATGTTGCGCGTGTCTGTCATGCCCATCCTGTAAGTATTATTAACATTTTAAAAACAAACAAAACAAATTACTTTTAAAAGTATTTTAAAAATAAAAAAATTAATATTTTTAAATAACTATTTTTAAAAATAAAAAAAAAAATTTTTACAATATTTGAAAAAAAAATATTTAAAAGAAAAACAAATATTTAAAAAAAAAGGTATATTTTTTAAATATTTTTAAAAATATTTAAAGATGTTTTTATTCGACCTTTCCAATTGTGAATAAGAAATTAAATATTTGAGCTCGAGGTCTGATTTTGACAAAAGTTATTTATTAAATCCAATATTTCGATATTCTTTGAATATCATCTTCAGGGATTGTCTACAAATTTAAATTATTAGAACAATAAAATGTATAAGTATTTATAACATCACTAAATATTAAAAGATATAAAACAACATATATAAAAACAACAATTTTTACACAATCTGTTTACATTAACATACAAACTTACTTTAAATCATAAACAACAAACTTAAATCTATTGTTCCACCTTCGTCGTCATATAATATTGCACTGAATTTAAAAATATAATTATTGCACTCTCATCTTTGTTTTGTTCACCAAATGTCTATAACATTGAGCGCATTCTCAGTGTCTGCTTTAAAATTCATTCTCTTATTAGATGGTATGTTTATAATATTAAGCATCTCTAATATGTAACGGCGTTTATAATTTTGCTCACTTTGAAGCACTCTTACATTGTCAAAGTCTGGAGTGTGTTTTTCTTTAACACAGTGGGTTGTCAATGCTGTTTTTGGTGTAAAATTGTTGTTGGATTTAATAAATAACTTTTGTCAAAATCAGACCTCGAGCTCAAATATTTAATTTCTTATTTTTAAAAATATATACTTTTTTTAAATAAAATCAAATATTTTCAAAAATTTACGAAAAATATTTTTAAAAATAAAAAATTGTTTTTAAAAATATAAAAAAAAATTTTTTTTTGAAAAGAAAAATATTTTTAAAAGAAAAAAGGTATATTTTTTAAATAATTTTGAAAATATTTAATTTTTTTTAAAATAAAATCAAATATTTTACAAAAATTTTGAAAATAAAAATAAATATTTTTAAAAATAAAAAAATATGTTTAAGTTTATTATTTTTTATAAAAATAAAAAATCATGCAGAGTATAGATCAATTTTTTGAAACAAATGTGCCAATGTTTTTGCTTTATTTGAAGTAAAAACATTTGATCTTGAGCCTGAATAATTTCAAACTCAATCAATAAAAAAATATATATTTTTAAAAACAAAAAAAAAAGAAAAGCAAATATTTTAAAAAATAAAAAATTATATTTTAAAAAAACAAAAAAAAAATATTTTTTTTAAATAAATAAATAAAAAAAAATATTTTTTTAAATAAAAAAAAATATTTTTAAAAATAAAAAAAATTTTCTAAATATAAAAAAATATATTTTTAAAATTTATAGAAATAAAATAATATTTTTAAAAATAAAAAAATGTATAAAAAAAAAACTTAAAAGTAAAAAAAAAAGAAAAACTTAGATAAGAGAAATAATAAAAAAAAAATTAAATTAAGAAATAAAATCAAAAAAAAGAATTTTTAAAAACGAAAATTTAATAAATTAGTACTACTGCTGCTTCTTGTAGTACAAATTTTAAAGATTAAGGCCCGTATGCCTGTACTTGAAACCTTAACAGACGTTAACATCAATTAGAGCAAAGTTAACGGGGCTAAGGAATTTTTCAAGGTTTATGTTAAATAAGATTTCGTAAATTTACTTTAATTATGATTAAAAAGTTAATCGTATGTATCTCTTCTTTCCAGACCTGTTCGGAAGCTTTGCGTGAGGCCAATGTTGCTGCCGCCTTTGGTAAACCTATCAACTTCTAATTACTCTACTACAATATGTTTAAATTATTCTCACTGTACATCTCCCTTTTTAAATGCCTTAAGTTATTAATTAAACGAAAATTAACTTCCGTTAACATATGGAACTCTTAAACAAGAATATGATTTAATATAGAACGCATAGCGTTGCTAAAACAATTGGTGAAAAAAATAATATTAGATAAATGATAAATGATTTTGAGATATGTATTATGTTTAAATAAATAGAAAATCTATTTAAAACTAAAAATACTGAATAAAAAATCAATAAAAAATGCAATAAGTTTCGACAACGGTTTTGTTAATGTCATATTTCAAGAAAATATTTTTTTTGTTCAAGCAAAACACAAAAATAAATTTTCAACATAGAAATTAATATTAAAAACGATTGAAATAAATTTTAAATTTGAAATGTAGGTTTTAAAGGTGCCATATTATTTCTTATTAATTTTCACGAAAATACTTGTAGTTATTTATGGATGTTTCTTTTTATGTTTAAAAAAAATGGGTAAAATTTCAATTACTTTAGTTATTAAATATCATTCAGTCTTAATTTGAAGCTAGTTAGGCATCATCAAAAAAAGTCGCCATTTAACTAAATTGATTTTGAATGGCATCACTATTGTGTGAACCAAATATAATATGGATTTAAGTGAAATCATGTTTAAAATTCGACTTTGTGTAATAATTACTAAATAATCAATGTATAATATTTTTTATGATTAAAAAAAACAGAATCAGAAGTTTTCTAAACTCGTTTTTTAATATAATCAAAGAATGATTTTTTTTAATAATGACAAATATATCAATAAGCAACAGTTGGAATTTGGATATTGGATGTTTCTTTTTATGTCTTGTAAAAACAAGAATGAGTATTATCAACATTAGAGCAAAAAATTCTTAAATTATGTACGAGTTTTTTCATGTGATAGTCAATTATATAACAAGGGCGTATATAATAGTTTAGTCAATAAAAAGTCCTTTAATATGACAGTGTTAATTGTGTTATTTCGTGTTTTTTTCCCAAATTTCTGTTCTAAAACGATAAGGAAAGTTATTTGCCTGTTATTAGCATATAGCTAAAAAGAAATTAAGGTGCTATTACACGAAGTGTTTTTTACATATGTACTGTCACTGTTTTTATCCATATGAAATTCCTCATGTCTGTCAAAATTGTCTTTTACATACGATTCATAATTTTTGCTATCACACGTGCGTATGTATTTCCGTATGACATAACCTCTAAATGTAAACAACAGCTGATTTAATTTGTGAATTTACAAAAATTTTTTGTTAAAAAAAGGTTAAATATTTTTCAATTGTTAATTAATACTAAACAATTTATTTTTCTTCCAATATTAATCTTTAAAATTTACTCTGTTTTTCTTTCGCCACAAGAAGTGTTGTATTTTCATTTGTTTGTCATGCAAAGATAGAACCTGTTCTAATTGAAAAATGTACATGTGACTTTCCTCATGTATTGTACATAAACAATGTTTCATGCGTAGCACACGATGTGTACAACTTTTGTTGTGGGATAATTTGACAGTACATATGTAAAAAACACATCATGTAATAGCACCTTTATTTGTAGTTTTTTTTACATGGCATTAAAATAGTTCTTCAACACAACCACCGTCCAACCAGTCCAGACACACACTAGCGACATCTACATTTTTCTTTGTGAATTACAGAAATTTTCATAATATTTGTACAACTACTTTCAGAGGAAACAACTATATTAATATAATATGCTGTCACCCTTATAGACGTTGTATATTTATTTTATTATTTATTTCTTATTCATTGTCACAAATTGAAATTTCTGTGGGCAAATTAACGCGTTCTTATTGCAGTTAATTGTACTATAAATTGAGTTAAGTGTGTTAAATAAGATTTACATTATAACTGATATTTGCTGATAAAATAATAATGTAATTAAAGTGAGTGTGTTTAACATAACACATTACAGTAAATAAATTTATAGAAAAAATATAGTATTCCAGGTAATTTCATTAGAACTCGAAATATAAATAAAATATATTGGAAATAAATGAAACTAATTTTTATTTCTCGTTTAGATAAATCTGTTGCCGATTGCGTTTAAACCTTATTTGGAGTATAGCATATGATGCTAAAGAAGCTAGTGAACCTAGTAGTACTTTTCCTGACTGTTGTTACTGTTTATGGCTCTTAGACCTCGTCCAAATCTCCACTGCTACACTACACCCAATGGTGAAGAAGCGCCGGGTTATACGAAATTTGAACAAGCTTTGAAATATAAATTCCGCGGCAGATCGTACTTGTTGCAAGCCATTATTTATGCCTCATACTCCCAATGGATTGTGTTTAGAATTCTGGGTGATGCTGTATTGGATTATTTGATAAGGCTTTTGTATGAAGACCCTAGGCAACATTCACCTGGAGCCTTAACCGATTTGAGATCTGCTTTAGTTAACAATACCGTATTTGCGTAATTAGCTGTAAGGCATGAAAACCGCAAATATTTTAGACACATGTCTCAGGTCGTAACGAAGCTATTGATCGTTTTGTGCGTATTCATACGAAAAATGGTTATAATATAAACGAAGAGGTTAATATTATGAAGACGTTGAAATACCAAAGCATTAATTATGTGATGTTTTCGAGTCTGTTGCAGGTGCGATATTTTTAGACTCGAATATGTCTTTAGATGCTGTGTAATTGGTTTACAATAATATGATGCGTCCTGAAATTGAACAATTTAGCAATTCGGTGCCAAAATTACAAATAAGGGAACTACTTGGATAAGAACCTGAAACTGCCAAATTTATGTTATTTTTTATGCTTTAACATTTAAATTGTACATGGGATCAAATTTTTAATTTTCAGCAAACCCGAAAAATTAACTGATGGCCGACGTGTTCGTGTTACCGTACAAGTTTTTCGGTAGAAAATATCGGATTGCAAAATGTACTGCTGATAAATGTGCTTTACGTCAGTTGAAGAATTTTTTTTATATTTTAATCTATGTTGTGTAGTTAGATCGAAAAATTCAAAAAAATATATACATTTCATTATGTTAAAGTATCAAAAAAGTTTTCAAATAAACCATTCTTTTGTTTTAGTTTTGAAATAAATGCCCGTAGTTTCGTTTTATTTTTGCATAGATGCAGAGATAATTAAAAATTTACATTAAATTCTAGTTTTAAATTAAAGCAATCAAAAGGAACTAATGTAGTTAGATGTTTAACTTTAGCCATTTGTAGTTTTGGCTTTACTTTCGACTTTTACGCGTTTTAAGCGATCTGTATATTACTTTTCATAAATTGAGCATACATTGTCATCATTTTGGGGACATCATGTTTAAAAACGGTGGAAATTTACAAATACATTTTTCATTTCATCCTTCTCTTATATATTAAAATTTGTTTAAGGATTGATGGGCTTTTGTGGAATATGTAGGTTGCGCTACCATTTCTGCTAATGGTTGGTCGTTCTCTCCTACTAAGATTTATTTGCTTTCGAGCTGTTGAAAATATAATTCACATATTTTATTAAATTAAAAACATAATTCCACTCTGACCATACCGCCAATTGCACCAACTTACATTTTTTCTATTCGTATTGATTTTGTTGCTTCTATTGTTTACTTTTATCAAAATTAAATCCTCCATTAACTTCATTCCAAGGTGTACAAGTCCGTCTACTTACAGGAATAAAAAAGTAGAAAATTAATGTTTTATGTATGAAGCTAAAGGTATAGTACCCAATGTGATGGGAATATTACAAATCACAAGCTATGTGTTTTAATATACACCTTTTATACATATTTTTATATCAGAACAGATAATACGATATTATTAATGTTTTTTAAATGTTTATCAATAGCAAATACTCACTATTTTTTCCATTATTATTGTTTTTATGCTTGTTACAAACATGTGTAGCTGTTCACTTGCACACATTATATTTTGTATATTTTATTTTTTAATCTCTTTCTCAAATTTGTTAGAGCAATTCTAAGAAAAAAAAGGTAAACAAAGCCATACGGTTCGTGTTTACTTTTTTGACAGCTGTCAAGTTGTCACGACTGTGTTAGGCTGTGAACACAACTAAACACAGAGTTATATTTTTATGCAAATCTTGCATTAACTACAATCTGGCAGCTCTTTTAGCCTCGAACACATGTTTTTTGTTTTGATTATTTTTTCTTTACCCAAGAGTTGTTATTGTTTTGTATGAAATATCCCTTCAAAATCGAGTGACGCAAGAAATCAAATTGGAAAAAAATTATTCCAATAACACATTTGTATTTGAAAAATTTTAATTTTTAGAATAAAAAAAAATATATTTTTAAATTATTATAAATATCATAAAACAAAGAAAAAAATTCTTAATTATGAATAATTTAAAAATCCTGCAACGTTTGCCAGTGCAAATCTTTAGAGAAGTAAAGAATTTTACACAAACTGCTGCAATATCCATGAGAACTCTACAAAAATCCAAACCTAAAGATGAGGTTAGTTGATTTTTCGATTTTTAATTTTTTTTATAAAGTCTAATAATAAGTTTAATAAAGAACCTGAATTATAACCGCAAAATTTTCTCGGGCATACAACCGTCTGGTCAATTACATTTGGGCAATTATCTGGGAGCTATAAGAAAATGGATCGAATTGCAAAATAATCGTGAAGATGTTTCCTATTGTATAGTTGATATGCATTCCATAACCGCTGATCAGGTAAGATACTTTTGACAACATTTTAGAATATATTTTAAATTTTAATTTCTTATTCATATTCTAGAATCCTGCAATTTTGAGGGAAAACATTTTCGAGATGTCTGCTACAATGTATGCTTGTGGCTTAAATCCCGATAATGCTAATCTCTTTGTTCAGTCATCGGTTCATGAACACACTGAATTTTGCTGGATTTTGAATTGTTTATGCACTATGGCTCGTTTGGGTCATTTGCCACAGTTTAAAGAGAAGTCTCGCAAGATTAAGGATGTTCCCTTGGGTCTTTATGTATATCCGGTACTGCAAGCAGCCGATATTATGTTATATAAGTGAGTACAATTTAACAATTTATCCAAAATAGTTTATTAAATTAAAAAAAAAAGAAAAATATTGCTGCATTCCAATTGCTATCCAAATTTATTTTTATTAAAAAAATAAAAAATTAAGAACAATTTTACTGTTTTATGGATAGTTCTCTTTTTGAATTAAATATAATTGGGGTCAGACGATTGTCCGCATTCTATATATATTTGTTCCTTTTACTCCTGCAAGGAGCATAGAGCTGTTGAAATATTTATTGGTGTTGGGGCCGCATTCTATAAGTTAACCAAAAATAATAAAAAAAAATGAATATACGGGGTTCTCTCCTAGTTTTTTTTTTACTGGTTTGTTTATATTTATTAATAAATTTTAATTAACAATTAAAAAAAACATATATTTCCACAAAAAAAATCCAAAAATCCCATAGTTAATTTGAACTTAAGGGGGGACATTACATTCGCGGCAGAGAAAACAGACATTTTTTCAAAAATTCATAACTCAGTCAAAAACAGTTTTCCAAAATTTTTATTATTGTAGAGAATTGAACAAATTACAAGAAAAAAATTAAAAAAAAATATATTTTTCACTCCAACATGGTTTTATAGAGCTCCAAACTGGCGGCAGAGAAAAAAAAAACGGGGCCTCGTGGTTGCAGCGCTGGGAGTCGCAAAAATTTTCCGATCTGGAAAAAAATGACTTTTTAAATCTTAACAAAATTGGTTATCGTATGACACGAGCTTTTTTTTTTAACTTTTTTTTAATTTTTGGTGATGGTCAAATTTAAAAGTGTGTTTTTTACAATAAAAATATTGACTTTAAAAATTCATAAAAACTGGAAAAAAAAATTTAAAAAAAACCTCCTGTCATACGATAGCGAATCAAGTTTAAAAAAATACAAAAAAAAAAAAAATTTCGTCAAAAAATGAAACCGCTAGTGCCGCAACCAGTACGAAAAACATGGTTTCGAGATAAACGCGTTCAAAGTTTGTGAACAAAGAAAAAAAAAGGTTACCTTCAATCTGCCATGCCTGCTTTGTACTATATGCCTTCCACTATATGAACCTATTTGAACCCGTAGGAATTTTTCCATGAAATTTTTTTTCTTAGAATCTTAAGAATATTTACTAAAATACAAAATTATAAAAAAAGTCGATTTCAAAAAACGGCCAGTGTCATGTCCCCCCTTAAAAAGCATATACAGTGGTTAAAAGCCAAACTCGGAAACCAACGATTGTTGTTTAAATTTATAAATGTTGCAAACAAACTTTGTGAGGAAGATTTCTAGGCCTTCTTGTCCCTCATTAAATTCCGATCCAAAAAAAATTAATTATATTATTATAAGAGGAAAAGGGAATTATTTACAGTGAACAGGAATACAAATATATAAAAACCAAACTCGTCCACATAAATTTTCTTTTAAAAAATCCATCTTTAAACCTTTTGGGAACAATGCCAAATGAATTTTGCCGTTATATTTAAACTTTTCCATAATAAACGAACGGAGTATCCAGAATGCTAGCAATAAAGCAATCGAAGGAGATAAACTCGATACGCGAAATTTCCAAAACTTAAGGAAGAAGCTTTACCAATGTTCAGTATTTATTGAAACGCTATAAAAAAGACCAAAAAAAAGCGAATGCAGCTTAAGAAAGCATTATTGTCAGAACGTTTAAGGAAGACCATGTGGAAAAACTACAGGAAATAGCTTTAATTTGAATGGTATAACAGCCAGGAATACGCCACTGTTTATCAACAAAAATATAAGGGATCACATAAAGTTCGCCAAAAAACATACATTCGAAGATTTTTCCTTTAACTATCAAAACATGTAAAACCCACAGTGAAAAACGGTGGTGGATTAGTGATAGTTTGGAGGTCTTTCTATCCAGTCATAGTTGGAGGTCCTTCTATCCCGATGGTCCTTCCTGCATGCCTACATTTCATTGAAGGCATGAATATTGTATTAGACAGTATATTTAGATACTAGCTGACCCGTCAAACTTTATGTCTAAAATAATTTTTTTATTCCCAGATTATTTTTGATATAAATTTCAATTACGGAAGGAATTTTTTTTAATTACAATGAAATTAAACTCAATATGTTATTTTAAATGCAGATTTCATTTTCGATTTAATGAAGAAAATTTTGTTTCACATAATGCTTTCTTCGTCTCATCTTATGAAATAATAATTTATTGTAAAGTCAACGTGTGGAAAATATTTTTTGTTTCTCCACATTCGACATATCCAAAAAAATCTTTTGGCTTAACAATTCTGTAGGAGGCTGCATATAACTGACCATGGCCGAAGCAGGAATGTTCCAAAACCAAGCCGCAGGCTTGCATTGGCTGCTATTGAGATTTGTTGATTGGCAAGGTGTATGCCATACGAATTGGGAATTGTAAGACCTTTAATGCAATTGGAAAATCTGTTGGAATCATTGTGATTCTTGGAAATATAATATGCTCTCCTTTGAATTTGCCATTGATAATTGTCGATTCAATAATGTTACCCAATATTTTCTTGATAACGAACCGCGTTAATTTATGTAATTTTCCAACTTTCATTAGTAAATTATGTGGTGAAAGAACTGGCAAATCAAGTGGATTTAAAAAGTTCGAAAAGTCACTCTTTTTATCTCTTTTTATAATAACAGGTGATGGCACACAAATTTGAAAAGCTCTCCCTCTTTTAGTATTCCAGATATGTGATGCTCAATAATTTATTTATATGACGGCTACTAATATTAATAGCAGATGACGTCACACAAATTTGCAAAGCTCTCCCTATTATAGTATTCGAGATATGTGATATTGAGTAATTACATTGTATGGGAAGTGCCACGCTTACTGATCCAATTTTCAGCGAGGTTACTCAGACTAATAATCTGTGAAATCAAACAAATTATCGTTACTCTCCGTTTTATACTGCGCACGATATATGATATTGAATATTCACTTTGGAGGTTACACACAAATTTGCAAAGCTCTCCCTGTCATAGTTCTCGTGAGATGTGAGATTAAATATTTACTTTGTATGGGAGGGGCCACCCCCCTTAATTTTTCAGATATCTTAAAATCAGATTCTAGAAAAAGCTGGGCCTAAGTAACAAGTACCACTTTCAGCAGACCGAAAATCCCAAGCCAAATGCGTATAATGAGAAGTCGCGGATACAACTTCCCAAAGTATCGACATTATAAGTTGATATCTCGTTAAAAAAGTGAGAAAACGTCACATTTGCAATCCAGAAATGAAGCGAATTCTTGCGGAGCAATGGGAAAATATTGAACCAAGCTTTTGTCGGAAGCTGGTAGGAAGTATACCTAATAGACTAGAGTTGGTAATTTAAGCTAAATAACTCTAGACAAAGTATTAATTATAAGTCATGCATTGTATTAGCTGTACAAGTTCCGCTTTTCGTCCACTAATTTTTTAAAAACCTCTTATTTTTATGATTGAGTTAGAAATAAATAATAATTTTATGTTTATTAAACTAAAACCTATAATACACAAACTGAGTTTATATGTATCACTTACAGGAAAGTTGATATTAAGAGATCTAATAAAAAAATGCTTGGTGTACGGTTTCGTTTTGAACCACTGTATATCTAGTTATAACAAAAAAATACTTGATGTACGAATTTCGCTTTGATACTAAAAATTCTTAATAATATTTTGTAAATATTGGCATTTTGAATTAAATAATAATATAATCTAAAAAAATTTGTACACCAGTTTTGATCGGTATTGTTTTTGCCATAATTTTCCGTATATTTCATATATAACGTATATTTCATAACAAAATACTATTCTTTCCAGGGCTACTCATGTACCCGTTGGAGAAGATCAATTACAACACATACAATTGACACAACATTTGGCACGTGTTTTCAATAACAGATACGGTCCCACATTTCCCATCTGTCATGCCATTATTGATAATCAAGAAGCGGCACGTATTCGTTCTTTACGCAATCCTTCGAAGAAAATGTCGAAGTCCGATTTGGATACAAAATCTACCATTTATATACGTGATGAGCCCGATGTTATAGTGGAAAAGATGAAAAAGGCCGTAACAGATTTTACATCTGATATATTCTACGATCCCGTTAATCGTCCGGGAGTATCCAATTTAGTGGCCATACATTCTCTAGTAACTGGTCTATCTGTTGAAAAGGTAACAGAAGAAGCAAGAACCTTGGATACTGCCCGCTACAAATTAATAGTAGCTGAGGCTGTTGTTGAACATTTGAAACCCATTAAATCGAAAATCGATGAGCGATTAGCTAGAAAGGATGAATTAATCTATATGCTAGAAAGGGGGGCCGAAAAAGCCCGCGAACATGCCCATGCAACTATGGAAGATGTTAAGCAAAAGATGGGCTTAGGCACCTACACCAATATACCACAATCTATAGATATGCAATCATTGGCCGATGTAGCCGAAGAGCAGCCTCCAAAGGAAATTATAGCACAAACGCCTAAAATTGAGGATGACGGAAAACCGAGAGTACCAAAACAAAAGATACGCATAGAAAATAGACGTACCAGTCCTAGTCAAGGCTTGGCACCCACATTCGCTACTGATTTGTTAACTATACCGCCTAGTAAACCCACAGCTCCTACTAAACACCAATCTAAGTTACAAACTATTATGAATCAAACTGATCAAAGCTCAGCATCAAATTCCGAAGAAGTAGCAGAAAAATCGGTAAATTAATATGAACATTTTGTTTTCAAAAATATAAAAACAAAAAATCTTATTAATATTGTTATGTGAGTATGGTAGAATTTTGTTTTATTGGACGAGTTTAAATTGAATCTTAGTTTTGTGTATTATAATTGTTAATCGAGAAAAAAGAGGCTGCTTAACTTCTTTGGCATGTTGTTGTCATATATGGCCACAAATATGTTGTATGGTCTCAGAAGCAATAAAAAATATGTTTATTTTATAATTAATATGGGTAATTTTTTATTTATTTTTACTATGTAGTAATCCACATCCAGGTCCAAAATTGACCATGTTAAGAGAGATCTAATGTGTTTTTTAAAAAACATGTACAAATCAAATTTTAGTAAATAGAAAGATATAAGTAAATGTCGGCAGGCTGCTTTTAGAGTGACGTATGGCTTAACCTGGTCGTTCTTTTCTTTTTTTGGAGTGATGATTTATGAATATAATAAACACTCGCAAACAAAATTTGATTACGATACATATTAAAATTTGGATTTTAGAGGAATAGAGCGTTCGTCTTATGGCCGATAAAAGCTTATATAAGTAATTTTTCTCAGATTATTTACTGACCACTAAAAAAATACAAGTTATCGGTTTGTTTTTGTAACTTATTAAAAAAATTTTGTAATATTAATGCTATAAATTATTATTTTTTAAATACATTATAAGATTTAGAGGTAGAATTTTATTTATTTTATGTTTGGTGCTTAATCTTACTTGAAAGGGAAAAGCCTCAATAGCAGATAGTAAATATGATTGCTTTTTATAATTCATAAAAAGATTGTTTGGAACTTTTCTATTCTCACTCACTGACCTACAAAATAGAAAAAAAAAATCATGTGAGTCCGATCGCAGGGGAGATGTGTAAACATCTACTAATTAAAGATTTTTTTATGGCACTTTTTTAAAATCAAACAGAAAGCGTCATCTATGTATTCACTTATAGCAATTAACTGCAGGGGCTCTGCTAGTATAAAAATATTTATTATTATTTATTATTTCAACTGGTTAGTTTTTAGTTTTCATTTTTCAATATTAATTTTTAATTTTTTAATTTTCATTTTTCATTATTAATTTTTCATTTTGCATTTTTTATTTTTCATTTTTTGTTTTTCATTTTTCATTTTTTATTTTTCATTTCTAATTTTTTATTTTTAATTTTTTATTTTTATTTCTATTTCTATTTTTTTTCATTTTTTTATTTTTCATTTTTTATTTTTCATTTTGCATTTTTTATTTTTCATTTTTTGTTTTTCATTTTTTATTTTTCATTTCTAATTTTTTATTTTTATTTCTATTTTTTTTATTTCTTTGTTTTTAATTTTTTATTTTCATTTTTAATTTTTCGTTTTTGATTTTCCGTTTTTAATTTTTAATTTTTCATTATTCATTTTTTATTTTTCATTTTAAATTTTTATTTTTCATTTTTCATTTTCCATCTTTAATTTTTAATTTTTAATTTTTTATTTTTAGTTTTTAATTTTTAATTTTTAATTTTTAATTTTTAATTTTTAATTTTTAATTTTTAATTTTTAATTTTTAATTTTTAATTTTTAATTTTTAATTTTTAATTTTTAATTTTTAATTTTTAATTTTTAATTTTTAATTTCTAATTTTTAATTTTTAATTTTTAATTTTTAATTTTTAATTTTTAATTTTTAATTATTAATTTTTAATTTTTACTTTTTAGTTTTTAGTTTTTAATTTTTAATTTTTAATTTTTAATTTTTAATTTTTAATTTTTAATTTTTAATTTTTAATTTTTAATTTTTAATTTTTAATTTTTAATTTTTAATTTTTAATTTTTAATTTTTAATTTTTAATTTTTAATTTTTAATTTTTAATTTTTAATTTTTAATTTTTAATTTTTAAATTTTAATTTTTAATTTTTAATTTTTAATTTTTAATATTTAATTTTAAATTTTAAATTTAAAATTTTTAATTTTTAATTTTAATTTTAATTTTAATTTTAATTTTAATTTTAATTTTAATTTTAATTTTAATTTTAATTTTAATTTTAATTTTAATTTTAATTTTAATTTTAATTTTAATTTTAATTTTAATTTTAATTTTAATTTTAATTTTAATTTTAATTTTAATTTTAATTTTAATTTTAATTTTAATTTTAATTTTAATTTTAATTTTAATTTTAATTTTAATTTTAATTTTAATTTTAATTTTAATTTTAATTTTAATTTTAATTTTAATTTTAATTTTAATTTTAATTTTAATTTTAATTTTAATTTTAATTTTAATTTTAATTTTAATTTTAATTTTAATTTTAATTTTAATTTTAATTTTAATTTTAATTTTAATTTTAATTTTAATTTTAATTTTAATTTTAATTTTAATTTTAATTTTAATTTTAATTTTAATTTTAATTTTAATTTTAATTTTAATTTTAATTTTAATTTTAATTTTAATTTTAATTTTAATTTTAATTTTAATTTTAATTTTAATTTTAATTTTAATTTTAATTTTAATTTTAATTTTAATTTTAATTTTAATTTTAATTTTAATTTTAATTTTAATTTTAATTTTAATTTTAATTTTAATTTTAATTTTAATTTTAATTTTAATTTTAATTTTAATTTTAATTTTAATTTTAATTTTAATTTTAATTTTAATTTTAATTTTAATTTTAATTTTAATTTTAATTTTAATTTTAATTTTAATTTTAATTTTAATTTTAATTTTAATTTTAATTTTAATTTTAATTTTAATTTTAATTTTAATTTTAATTTTAATTTTAATTTTAATTTTAATTTTAATTTTAATTTTAATTTTAATTTTAATTTTAATTTTAATTTTAATTTTAATTTTAATTTTAATTTTAATTTTAATTTTAATTTTAATTTTAATTTTAATTTTAATTTTAATTTTAATTTTAATTTTAATTTTAATTTTAATTTTAATTTTAATTTTAATTTTAATTTTAATTTTAATTTTAATTTTAATTTTAATTTTAATTTTAATTTTAATTTTAATTTTAATTTTAATTTTAATTTTAATTTTAATTTTAATTTTAATTTTAATTTTAATTTTAATTTTAATTTTAATTTTAATTTTAATTTTAATTTTAATTTTAATTTTAATTTTAATTTTAATTTTAATTTTAATTTTAATTTTAATTTTAATTTTAATTTTAATTTTAATTTTAATTTTAATTTTAATTTTAATTTTAATTTTAATTTTAATTTTAATTTTAATTTTAATTTTAATTTTAATTTTAATTTTAATTTTAATTTTAATTTTAATTTTAATTTTAATTTTAATTTTAATTTTAATTTTAATTTTAATTTTAATTTTAATTTTAATTTTAATTTTAATTTTAATTTTAATTTTAATTTTAATTTTAATTTTAATTTTAATTTTAATTTTAATTTTAATTTTAATTTTAATTTTAATTTTAATTTTAATTTTAATTTTAATTTTAATTTTAATTTTAATTTTAATTTTAATTTTAATTTTAATTTTAATTTTAATTTTAATTTTAATTTTAATTTTAATTTTAATTTTAATTTTAATTTTAATTTTAATTTTAATTTTAATTTTAATTTTAATTTTAATTTTAATTTTAATTTTAATTTTAATTTTAATTTTAATTTTAATTTTAATTTTAATTTTAATTTTAATTTTAATTTTAATTTTAATTTTAATTTTAATTTTAATTTTAATTTTAATTTTAATTTTAATTTTAATTTTAATTTTAATTTTAATTTTAATTTTAATTTTAATTTTAATTTTAATTTTAATTTTAATTTTAATTTTAATTTTAATTTTAATTTTAATTTTAATTTTAATTTTAATTTTAATTTTAATTTTAATTTTAATTTTAATTTTAATTTTAATTTTAATTTTAATTTTAATTTTAATTTTAATTTTAATTTTAATTTTAATTTTAATTTTAATTTTAATTTTAATTTTAATTTTAATTTTAATTTTAATTTTAATTTTAATTTTAATTTTAATTTTAATTTTAATTTTAATTTTAATTTTAATTTTAATTTTAATTTTAATTTTAATTTTAATTTTAATTTTAATTTTAATTTTAATTTTAATTTTAATTTTAATTTTAATTTTAATTTTAATTTTAATTTTAATTTTAATTTTAATTTTAATTTTAATTTTAATTTTAATTTTAATTTTAATTTTAATTTTAATTTTAATTTTAATTTTAAGTTTAATTTTAATTTTAATTTTAATTTTAATTTTAATTTTAATTTTAATTTTAATTTAAATTTAAATTTAAATTTAAATTTAAATTTAAATTTAAATTTAAATTTAAATTTAAATTTAAATTTAAATTTAAATTTTAATTTTAATTTTAACTTTAATTTTAATTTTAATTTTAATTTTAATTTTAATTTTAATTTTAATTTTAATTTTAATTTTAATTTTAATTTTAATTTTAATTTTAATTTTAATTTTAATTTTAATTTTAATTTTAATTTTAATTTTAATTTTAATTTTAATTTTAATTTTAATTTTAATTTTAATTTTAATTTTAATTTTAATTTTAATTTTAATTTTAATTTTAATTTTAATTTTAATTTTAATTTTAATTTTAATTTTAATTTTAATTTTAATTTTAATTTTAATTTTAATTTTAATTTTAATTTTAATTTTAATTTTAATTTTAATTTTAATTTTAATTTTAATTTTAATTTTAATTTTAATTTTAATTTTAATTTTAATTTTAATTTTAATTTTAATTTTAATTTTAATTTTAATTTTAATTTTAATTTTAATTTTAATTTTAATTTTAATTTTAATTTTAATTTTAATTTTAATTTTAATTTTAATTTTAATTTTAATTTTAATTTTAATTTTAATTTTAATTTTAATTTTAATTTTAATTTTAATTTTAATTTTAATTTTAATTTTAATTTTAATTTTAATTTTAATTTTAATTTTAATTTTAATTTTAATTTTAATTTTAATTTTAATTTTAATTTTAATTTTAATTTAATTTTAATTTTAATTTTAATTTTAATTTTAGTTTTAATTTTAATTTTAATTTTAATTCTAATTTTAATTTTAATTTTAATTGTAATTTTAATTTTAAATTTTAAATTTTAAATTTTTTTTTTATTTTGTATTTTTCATTTTTTTTTACTTTTCATTTTTTTTTTCATTTTTCATTTTGTATTTTTTATTTTCAATTTTCATTTTTCATTTTTTATTTTTCGTTTTTTATTTTTCATTTTTCGTTTTTCATTTTTCCTTTTTCACTTTTTATTTTCAAACAGGTAATTATATATCATAATGTTTTCACCAAGACAATCATAAATCACACCTGTTTTGTCTTACGCCTCACATGTTACGCTGTTTTTGTGATTGTTTTGTGAAATAAAAATTTACAGCCCTGCGCGTATAGATGTTTACACATTAAAAATTAAAACAATCTAAGGAGTAAACTCCTTAAATTTATTGACATTAAAAATTCAAAGTTACCTATGTTTTTCTTTTGTAACTTATCTTAAATTTATAAATATTTGTATTAATGGTTTGCTTTACTGTTACAAACTAATTGTTAAAACTACAATATTCTCCTTAGAGGCTGAGTTTTTTTGTTTGAGTTTATAAAAGTTTTTGGCTTAACGGCGATTATAAAGAGAATTGGCTTTTCTAGTAAATTATTAGAATGTTTCGATCTGTTCTACTTTATGTTCTGAATTCACTAGCTGTATTTATTTTTTATTCTTACGAAATTTTAAATTTAAATCTTTAACGCAAACGGCAACATTACGCAATTTGCAAAAACCACTCTTTACATCGAAATCGTGGAAAAAAGGACAATGCTGCAGTAAGGCATGCCCTTGAATACAATAAATAAAAAAGTCACAACGTTTAATATGAGGAAAAATGTGCTCGCCTATTTGGGGGCACTTGATGCCATTACCCCAAATAGGTTCATCCAATGTAGTTAATATTTCCATGGCATTCGCCTCGTCTCCAGTTACACAATTAGCACTGGAGGGTAAATCACATTTACCTTTCTTACTATTCCAATGTAAATTCCTACTACATTCCTGCAGTAAGGCTTGGCCATGATAGCACATATAATACTGCTGGCAATTCTGGGTATTGGCCAGGAATACCAAAGCATAAGAGGTGGGTTGTAGCAGATAAAGATTATAACAATATTCATCGGCATTTGAAAATGATGCTGCAATCGAAGGCGGAGAAGTTGTAGCCGGTGGTGCCAGCGCAGCAGATTCGCACTTAACATTTGCAGGATTATCGCACAGCTTACTCAAGGGATTGAACAGCATATTGTTCGGACAAGAGGCCACTACAGCTTCATTGTTTTCACCGCACAAGTAAAATAATTTACAGTTCTCTGGATTTTCAACAAATTCACCCACTTCTTGATTGCGACAATAATTGTTTTGACGTGGCTTCGGTTGATATTTAAATGCTTCAAGGCAACTTAAACTGATAATAAAAATAAAAAATCCTGAAACTAAACAGGAACTTAAAGGAATAAGGAAAATTGTAAAACGAAAATCTTGACTCACTTTTATAAAAACTATAACACATTTTAGATTTCCAATAAAAATATGACGTCTTATTCACTGAACTTGTAAATATGGTCTAATTTTATTTAAATTGTCTTTATTTATCACCAGCCAATCATTTGAATATTAATTTCAATATCATTTGTTATCTCATCGTTAGACGCATTTTTATCTCAGTTTGTTTTTGATTTTGTGAAAAGCGAAAGTATCGTTTTGTACAGCTTTTTATCAATATTTAAAGATCATTAACTAGATAAACTGAAGGTGTTGAAATATTCAAGCAAACTCTCAAACTTAAACAATAACTTTGCGAAAATTTCTATTTAAACTGAAGTAAACAATGTGGGAAAACAGTAGTTTGAATGATAAATTTTTAAATTAAAAAAATCTTCAAGAATAAATATTGTCTTTTTAATAATAAATTTATGTCCGTTATTTAGTCCATTCGTGAAAATATCAAAGTTTTTTTTAAGATATGTTACAAAAGAACTTAGGTAACTTTAGCATATTTTGAAGGAAATAAGATATGACGATGAAAAACTAAATCAACTTTACAGATATTAAAATTCAATTTATTTACATCTTTCTTTTAACAAATTAGTTTTTGTTGGCATAAACCAAAATACTTAATACACATTTTATTTTATGCAAGTTTTTAGATAATATTTTTTTGCAATATAGAAATTTTTAAACTTCTCTATTTAATATCAAAAATAAAATGAAATACAAGTTAAAAAATATTTTTTTTGCCTTATACGTTAAAAACTGCTTTTTATTAAAAAAAAATTAAGTACTTTTTACAAAATAGATATAAAAAAGTTATATTCTTTATATAAAAAAAACCTTTTTAAAGTCTTTCAAAAAACTAATTTTTCAAAAAGAAACAAAACTTAAAAAAATATCTCTTAAAATTTAATAGGTAAATAATCGTTCTAGTTCTCTAATTCAACTTCGATGTATTTACATTTTCATTTTAATTTTAACATATTTGTTTTTATTGGAATAATAAAATAAAAAACAAAATTAAAAAATTAATTTTTTTTTAAATAATCAAATTCTTTTCACAAAATAGAATTCAAAAAATTATTTATTTATAAAAAAATATTTTTTATATATTTTTCTTAAAAAATTGTTCATATTAAAAAAAAATCCATTTTCGAAACAAAATACCTTTAAAAAAAAAAAAACAATGCCCTTTCGAAAAATATAAAAAAGGTAAATAATTTTCAGTGTTCTGTAATTCACATCCATACGAAAATGAAACCACTACAAATTTCCTTACTACAAAAAATCATTTTTCAAGAAAGTACCATTTTCGAAACAAAGTATCTTTTTCAGAAAATACCCCTGCCAAAAAATTTTATTTAAAAAAGTCTAGAAGTCTTCAAAAAACACGCCGTAAATAGGATCGAGGAATACCATCCCACTTTTTTTTATTGTATGCAAATCCAGCACTATAAAAAAATTATTTTTGTTAAAAAACATTTTCTATGTATTTTAGTAAAATAAAACTCACTTTTCAAATACGTTTTACATAAATTTTAATTTTTTTTTTAAATAATTAATTTCAGAGGGAAATATCTTTTTTAAAAAATTCAGCTTTCGGAAGTTGAAATTGTACATGTGACCGAAATAGAAAAAAGGAAAGTATGTCTTGATATTGGTGCTTGTTTTTAGAAAAGAGTTTGAAAGAGGGAATTTTTATTTTGATAACGTTTTTTGCTGGAAAAGTAACAAAAGGTCCGTTTTCAAATAAAGGCATTTAAAAAAAATAATTAGTACAAAAATATTCTTTCAGAAAGGTACTATGTACTTTGTTAAAATAGGTTATTTTTTGAAAAATATATTTTTTTTAAATAGATACTTTTTTTAAAACGGTATATTTTTAAAGTACACTTATTTTCAAAAACATATTTTTGTGTTAAAAAACTTTATTTGACAATAAATAAAAACAGTTTTTATTATACTAACTTTTTTTTGTAAATTAAGTTTACCATATCGTTTCAGTCTTACTTAACAATAAAGTCTACAGTCAAAAATTTATTTTGCAATCGATTGGATTGCGGGAAAAGGAAAAACGATCCAACGTTTTTTTGACAGACAAGCAGACACACGAGTTAAAATAAATGGGGTAATAATCTAACCCATATAAACAAAGTTTTTATTAAAACTCTTTCTTTCCTTATGCATATGAGTATTGCATCTCTCCGTGACTGTGCGTGACTTTACGTAACCATTTTAAATTAATCTTTGGTCACAACAAGTCTATGGACCAAGTTTCAGATTGATTGGATGAATAGAATTGGGGTTTAAATCACTTCGTAACTGTGCGTGACTATGCGCGACTGTCTTAAAATTAATCTTGGGTCACAGCAAGTCTATGGACAAAGTTTCAGATCGATCGTATGAGGGGAAGTGCGTGATTGTGCCAAAGTCAATATTTTTTGGCGGCAAGTCTATCGACCGAGTTTCAGATAGATCGGATAAGGGGAAATGGGTTTTAAATCACTCCCTACCCCAAAATTAATCTATAGTCACAACAAGACTATGTGCCACGTTTCAGATCAATTGGATGAGGGAGAATGGAGATAGACAGAGATTATGAGTTAAAAGAGTTTAAAAATAGTTTTTCTTTCTTTTGTAAGGCCTTACAACCGAGTTATGGAGGACTGCAGTTCTCATAAGAGAACTAGACACAAAATAATCTTTCATTATGTCACAAGAAAGCAGTATATTTAAAAACTGTATACAATTGTGTGGTAACATACTGGACCAACTATTATTATAATAAAGATGCAGTTTTTAAATGTACTACTGAGCCTTTTTAATGCTGGTATGTTGGAATTAAGGTTTGAACTGTCATATGTTTTGCGCTTTTTAAACCTCTGTCTGATTTTGTTTATGCTTAATCGACGGCTTCCCCGAAGAGTCGTAAAAGTGTTGCCCTCATATCACAGAACGAGATTTTAAAAAACCCTGAAAAATATAAGGGTTGTCTGAGTTGATTTGGGCTTAAAGTGAAATTTTTTTTTATAGTATAACGCCCCCAAGGATGCCATAAACATGGTTGTTCTTAATTTAGAAAGTACCGAAAGCATCACTCCCTGAAATTAAATAAAAATTTCCGTCGGAATGGTAAATCAGAATAGTTATGATAAGTAATAATAAGACTGTGATTCTGTTTTAATCTCATATAACAACGTAATTTTTAATTGAAAAAAAAAAAAACAAAAAACTAAAAGTTTCCATTATCCAACTGTAAGTTTTGTTTTATTAAATAAAGCTGGCATCGCCTTTATACTAAAAAAAACTACCTGTCATTATTTGTTTACTAAGCAAACACTAACAAATTTTTGGTTAAGAGCATGTAAGAGAGCGAGAATAAATCTCTTACCACTCACTAAACAACATCATCTTGCATTTTATCCAATTGTATGAGTATTTTGTTTAGTTGTGTCGGCATTTAGTTTGCGTTGTTAATTGAAAGCGATAGCACTCCGCGTGTAACGGTCGGATAAAAACGATACATATTTTTGGTTTTTAATGGTTCTGTAAAAAAACCAGTGATTTTTTGTGTAATTTGTTTTCGTTTGTGTTAAGTCGGTGTAAACGGAAACCCAATAAAAAAGTAAATAAAAATAAGCAACAAAAATCAAAGCATATAACAATAAAACGTGTAACCAACGTTACCTTAAAAATAATATAAAGAAAAGTTAAAGAAATTTATAAGAAAAAGCCGAATACATATTGGGTGCATGTAAAGAAATTTTGTTAATAAAAAACAGTGATTTTGGTGAGAAAATCATACGAATTTCAATATTAAAGCAAAATCAAAAGAAAAGTGTAATCCAAATTAAACAAATTCATTAAAAAAAAAAGTAATAAATCAACACAAATATTTTTTTGAGAAAATCTTTTTATGCTTTTGACTACCTGTTCCCTGCATTAATCAACCATTTTAAACATAACAACAACAACATTTCATAAGATTTTGGTGGTTTTTTAGTTTTCTTTTTGTATTTATATTTGTCGTTGTGCAAGCTAACAAACAACAATAACAACAACTACAAATCAAACAAAACCAACAAGTTCTCCCATTTAAAAACAAGTCTAATTCTTCATTGTTTTGTTAGTGTTTGTTTTTTTTTTGAGTGTGTGATGATGTTTATGGGATGATCATCATTATTTAGATTTTAGTGTCTGTATTTGTTCCGTATTTCATGTAAAACATTAAACAAAAGTGCGCATTGCACCTGTTTTAATAGAACATAGCAGCATAACATAAATGGACTATAAGATTTTTTTGTTTTTGAAAAGAATAGTTAAATATAATCAAATAAATCAACGTAAATAAAGTGGTTGTTCTTGTAACTCTCTTTTAAAATCTCATCCGTCAAGTTGGCAGTCTGTTATTACCAGATCGAAAAGCAGTGTTACCAACTTTAATTTTTTAACATCTTTTAATTTGAAGGATCATATTAAGGTAAGTTGAGACAGTTATAAAACAAAAACTGATTTTTAAAATGTTAAAAAACAATTCGAAAGTTTTTTTTAACGAGCTTTATATAAATTCCAAAAAAAAAAAAAAATATATATATAAAATTAAAAATATATATTTTTAAAATACATAAAATTTTCTTTCTTTGGAAGCTCTTAATGTAGTACAAACATTTATAGAGCTGAAAGAAAAATTTCTTATACAATTTCATGAAATAAAATTTTGAATGCAAATTTCAATACATTTTACTCTATCTATACCAAAAAAACACGTTCGAGTAAGTAAAAACTAACTCATGACTGTCGTAATTAGAACCCAAGCAACTAGTATCTACTTCTTTAAAGTTTTCTACACATTAACAATTCTCGAATTTAACGTGGACATGTATATGTATTGAAGAATTAAGAAATGTTGTCACCTATTTGCCTATTTGGATTTTATTGTAAGACTAGATTATAATTGATAAATTTGGGCAAAAACGTTAGATACTTTTGGAGATATGTCTACTAGAATAGAAGGGAAAGTACTAACTTACTATAGTGTCATAATTTGTCTTAATTTTTTGCAACTTTAATATTAGTTGCAATGAAATTATTTATGTACTTCATGCAGACAGCAAAAGTTTATTGTGTTGTCTAATTTAGAAAAAGGGCCAACGTTTTTCGCTTGTAGCTAATATTTTCTACATTTATCAAAAGGTATTAAATATGTATATTTTACAATAACATAAAACCTAGGAGATAACATTTTTTTTGTCGAAAATTTAATTGCAAAAATGTTTCGATCGTTTTTCCCGTTTTCAGAGTTTTCCACGGAATCTTTCGGCAGAAATTTTGATAGATTATATAGTCAAGCGGAAGTTTCTGCGCCAAGTTTAAGCTCTCTCTAGAGATTTGAAAGAAATTGACAACGCCGTTTTTAGGATATGGTTTTTGAAAAATTTTACATTATAGAATAGAGACTAAATTTGTGGAGAATAATATAAAATTGAAAAAACCTGGTCCGGCCGGGAAATGTCGGTAAAAACACTCGAAAGTTTGTAACAAATTAAAAGCCATAGTGAAAAATCTTTCCGTAAGTTCGAAAGAAGATTGGAATGCAAATAAAACACGATATAAAAATACAATCCGTGGTCATTAAAAAACTGGCCCAGCTACCACTCAGAGCGAGATTTGGAAAGTCAGTTCAACCTATGCCTGTTTTTCATTATGTCATTTTCAATGGCAATTGTTGTCAATTATTGTCAGTTGTATGAAAACGGCTTTTAATGTCTTGTCATTTACAACCCCTGGCAACATTTGACATCTGAAATGAAATTGCCTGCATGTTGGCAATTTGTTTGTGTTTGACAGCCGGATTTTTTGTTCGTTTATAAGATGTAATGAATACGTAATAAATAGAAAATTATGAGTTAATTAAACTCACTATATTTTAACCTTTAGTCAAATATTTTGTTAATTTATAAGTGTTAAAAAATCTCAGTTTAACTGACATCTCAGTTTAACAGAAAAAAAGTAATAAATTGTAGGTTGTGGTAACTTTTTCAAAACCACATTTAAACTTCCTCTGAGTTTAATGAAGAGCAGTCAAAATATTATTTTGGATCTTTTAGCACTCAAAAAATCTAAATTTATTTATGAAACGAAGTTCTTGGGAACGATTTTATTGTCATATGTATTTGTACATGTATTTTTCAAAGGAGATTTGCTTTAATTTAAAATAAAATATATGTTCCAGTACTTCCGAAATTTTTAAAGAAAATCCATCGACTAGACAAAATTATTTTCAGGCGCGTCTTCATAGTACGCTAATTAAAACGACAAAAAAACGGAATTTTTACCAAAAGAAAACAAACTTATTGGACAAATTTAAAGAGAAAGGTATATAGAAACGGCTAGAGAGCAAAAAATTTTAACTGTTATAGTCGAAAAATAAAAAGGAACTCAAAACCATTGATATGATGGGAATTTAAAGATCCGTGCTAGATGCCAGCTTGCACCCCCCCCCCCCCCAAAAAAAAAAAATAATTAAATAAAATAATAAAAATATACAAAAAAAAAAAATGTATTCGTAATTTGGAAATATTTCATGTTAATATAAAAGTACTTCTGGAGATAATTTTTATTTAAAAAATTATAAGAAGTCAATAATCTATGAATTGATAGACTTCAGATTCTGCTTCACCATCAGCATCAGCGTCATGAGATTCGGCAATATTATACATAATTATACCTCCATACCACAGAGTAGAGGTTGAATATATATAAGTTTGTCATTCCGTTTGTTATAATATATATAATAATATATATAATTAGTAAAAAAAAAAAATCTGGACTCCATTAAATATATATATTCTTGATCCTTACTCGTATATCAAGCGGGGTTGATATAGCGATTTCCGTCTGTCCGTTTGTGGATACCACGATCACGCCCTCAATATGTTAGCTGGGTTCCTCATTTTTGGTGAAAATAATTCATTGACATCCTGAGCAGTTTGCTATTTTAAATAATCAAAATCGTTTTCAATTAAAATGTAAAAAAGCTCTTGAAAAGAGGCCACCGCATCTAATAAAAAAATATATAAAATCTTGCGTTTTTTCTGAAGCTTACAGTGACCAACTTAAAATTGTCATAGACGAATATATGTATATATTTTTGATGTGTAAACCATCTATACACCAGGGGAATAAATTTTCTATTTCAAAATACAATCACAAAAACAGCGTAACATGTGAGCCGTTAGATAAAATCGGTGTGACTTATGATTGTATTGGTGAAAAATTATGTAATAACCTGTTTGAAAATGAAAAATGAAAAATAAAAAATTAAAAACGAAAAATGAAAATTGAAAAATGAAAAATGAAAAAAAAAAATGAAAAATAAAAAATGAAAAACGAAAAATGAATAATGAGAAATGAAAAATGAAAAAGCAAAACTGAAAACTAAAAAAATTAAAAATTAAAAAATTTTAATTTAAAATTAAAAATTAAAAATTAAAAATTAAAAATTAAAAATTTTAAATTTTAAATTTTAAATTTTAAATTTAAAATTAAAAATTAAAAATTAAAAATAAAAAATAAAAAATTAAAAATTAAAAATTAAAAATTAAAAATTAAAATTAAAATTAAAATTAAAATTAAAATTAAAATTAAAATTAAAATTAAAATTAAAATTAAAATTAAAATTAAAATTAAAATTAAAATTAAAATTAAAATTAAAATTAAAATTAAAATTAAAATTAAAATTAAAATTAAAATTAAAAATTAAAAATTTTAAATTTTAAATTTTAAATTTTAAATTTAGAATTTAAAATTTAAAATTTAAAATTTAAAATTAAAAATTTAAAATTTAAAATTTAAAATTTAAAATTTAAAATTTAAAATTTAAAATTTAAAATTTAAAATGTTAAAAATTAAAAATTAATAATTAAAAATTAAAAATAAAAAATTAATAATTAAAAATTAAAATTTAAAATTTAAAAATTAGAAATTAGAAATTAAAAATTAAAATTTAAAAATTAGAAATTAGAAATTAAAAATTAAAAAATAAAAATTAAAAATTAAAAATTAAAAATTAAAAAATAAAAATAAAAATTAAAAATTAAGAATTAAAAATTAAAATTTAAAATTTAAAATTTAAAATTAAAAATTAAAAATTAAAAATTAAAAATTAAAAATTAAAAATTAAAAATTAAAAATTAAAAAATAAAAATTAAACATTAAAAATTAAATAAAAAATTAAAAATTAAAAATAAAAATTAAAAATTAAAAATTAAAAATTAAAAATTAAAAATTAAAAATTAAAAATTAAAATTTAAAAATTAAAAATTAAAACTTAAAAATTAAAAATAAAAAATTAAAAATTAAAAATTAAAAATTAAAAATTAAAAATTAAAAATTAAAAATTAAAAATTAAAAATTAAAAATTAAAATTTAAAAATTAAAAATTAAAAATTAAAAATTAAAAATTAAAAATTAAAAATAAAAAATTAAAAATTAAAAATTAAAAATTAAAAATTAAAAATTAAAAATTAAGAATTAAAAATTAAAAATTAAAAATTAAAAATTAAAAATTCAAAATTCAAAATTAAAAATTAAAAATTAAAAATTAAAAATTAAAAATTAAAAATAAAAAAAGATAAATGAAAAATGAAAAACGAAAAATGAAAAATTAAAAATGGAAAATAAAAAATAAAAGAAAGATAAAAAATGGAAAATTAAAAATAAAAATAAAAAATTAAAAATGACACAAAATGAAAAAATAAAAAATTAAAAAATTGAAAATAAAAAATGAAAAATTAAAAATAAAAAACGAAAAATGAAAAATGAAAAAAAAGAAAAATTAAAAATTTACCGGTTGATATAATAAATAATAAATATTTTTATATTTGCAGAGCCTCTGCAGTTGATTGCTATAAGTGATACATATAATGACGCTTTCTGTTTGATTTTAAAAGAGTGCCATAAAAAAATCTTTAATTACTAGATGTTTACACATCTCCCCTGTGATTTCTTTTCTCGTTAACGCATGACCCAGTAATGGAAAGCCTACTCAAATAATATGAAAATAACGCAATTTTTCGAATACATAGAAGTTTATTCTTTCTACGAAAGAAAATTGTCAATTATTTTGTAAAAAAAAAAACAATAAACCAATGCGATTTCTAATGACTTTTAGTTATCAACCGATTTTGACAAGAAAATGTACTATTTGAAAGATATTTCTTTGCACATGAGCGCCAGTTTTACAGATGTGCACCATCCGATACACTTTTTGGAGTAATAATCATAAAGTTGCTACTAAAACATACATAAAACACATATTTAAGCTTCAAATAAAAAAACTATACAATTGCAGGTGGATCACAGATTCGGCACAATTAAATTTAACATTATTATTTGTTTTTGAATCGTTTGTACATCGTGAAAGCTTAATATTTTTGTCTTTTCAATATTCTCTTTAAATATTCTTTATTATTGAAAAATAAATAACTCAGAAATCGCGGATTAAAGAAAAATCATCCGCGATTTCTGAGTTATTTATTTTGAAATTTTGCAATTCTCTTTGAAACTCAGGTTCCAAATCTAAAACACTAAAATGAAGCAATGAGTTTTGGTTAACCGAAAAAAATTTTATATACATTGTTAATAATTTCTAAATTTTTAATTCGTTCAAAATTGCTGGGGGCAAACCGTCGCATTCGATATCGAGTAAAATCAATCGAAATTCCATATTTTGGTTTATTATTTAAAGAAGACGGACAATCTTCAGACCTCGTTTCACTTTTACTATTAACTAAGGACCATAACTCGTTAGCTGTGACAGAGTAAAATTACTCTTAGAATTTTATTTTGGACAATAAAAAAATAATTTCGATCGAAAAATTTCGATAACGAATGCGACGATTCGACCCCTGGTCCTACACAATTCTACACAGTTGCCAGATTTAAAAAATAAATTTTATCGCTCATTTCCACATTTAATTAAAAAATAATTAAAATTTTTTAACAATTACTTTAAAGTCATTGAAAATCCCCCCACGTTTCTTAAAAGAATGCCTAAATTAATATCCAAATGATATCCCTAAGCTTGGTGTTATTTATTCCTATAATGTGTATCATAAATCAATAAATATTTTATTGAAAGTACTTCTTCTTCATTTGCTGATTTATCTGAGATTTTATTAATAAAAAGAAATGAATTAGCTTAATGAGAATTAAATTGACTTTAGTCAAAAAATTCCACTATTAGTTGAGCTAAAACTACGTTAAAATTTGTGCTTAAGGGCTTTATTCTCTAGTTTTATATCTGATATATTTTATTAGTTTCAATAAACGAAGAAGTTAATTTCCCTGACGTTTCTACTGGGTGGGTTGGTGTTATTTGATATTCTAGCTATTTATTTAATATGAATGGATTATAACAACTTCTTTTGGCCAGATATTTTTTTGTTTCCATTGCCTACAAATTAGTAATTAGACTACGATGGGTCGCGTCTTTTTGATCTTTGCCAAATTACATTTTTTCCAGGAGGGGATAACATCATAATAGCCATTTATAAAAATTCGTCTTAAGTTATTTTCAAGTACAAACTGACTAAGTCATCTTTGTAATATCTCAAAATCCAAAGGTCGTTGGATATTCACTTCTTAGAATTTTTAATTTTATCGTTTACATTAAATATCTTGAAAAAAAAGCAACAAAAATGATATTCCAAAACATGTTAGATAAGACTTCCAATGGAAGCTAAAAAGGCTAAACATGGTTGAGTCATGATAAAGAAAACAACAAAAGAACAAACGTATTTAATAAGCTTCCAGTTTTCAAGCAACAACTTTAGTTTGTCTTAAACCGTAAACTT
Organism: Cordilura impudica; assembly: GCA_963682025.1. Lineage (NCBI taxonomy): Eukaryota > Metazoa > Arthropoda > Insecta > Diptera > Scathophagidae > Cordilura > Cordilura impudica. The sequence continues at coordinate 225,296,975 of OY821519.1, read as the reverse complement.
CGGCACAACACCATAACTACGGAATATGATACGGAATATATTCACTTTCTCATTATGTGCTCTATTATCGTGTGGCCTAACTCGCGGGGATTTTTTCGAAGAATGTGAAAATATCGATTCAATGTATATAGAAGTGCCAGAAGATTGTTCATTTTTTATATTCTGTCATGATGATGATTCATTTAGAGATGCCTGTCCTGATGATAGTCCTTACTTCTCGGCCATTGATCAGACCTGTGATATAGATAGAGCAGTATGTGAAAACAGGCCATCTGATAATACGGCCACAACGTCGATGCCATCAGTTCCAGTCGCATCAAGTACAACTACCACAACTAGTGCTCCGAGTAGTCCAGTAACTACGAATACTCTGTTTGTCATACCGACAGCAGCATTAACAAGTCCTTCCACTACAATCTCAACTATACCAACGATAACTGCCACAGCTTCATTAGCCACAACATCACAATCCGTTTTATCCCCTATAGTTGTACCCATGTCATGTCCGGCCATCGATGATCCTAACAAAGCTGTATTTTTACCAAATCCCAAATCCTGCAGCGATTACTTTTTATGTTATCATGGTGAACCTTTGGCCATGAACTGTTCCAACATGCTACATTTCGATATAAGACAACAGAAATGTGATTATCCGGAAAATGTGAGCTGTCAGGTAATTTAGGAGTTTCACGTTTGAATTTAGAACGATTTTTTTCAATTAAATATTCATTTTATTTATATAGCTGGACTCGGTTACACCACGTGAACAATGTTTGCCTCATGTCTTTGATGTTTTCCCTCATACCAATAATTGCAACTATTATTATCTTTGTTCCTATGGTTATTTAATGGTTATGCAGTGTCCCTTAAATATGGGTTGGGACTATGAGAAAAGACGTTGTGCTCTGTTGCCTCAAGCTAAATGTTATAATTCTTTGTAGGGATTTTAATTTTAAAATAAATATTGAATATTGGATCAGAAACATTTTCTTTAATATTTTTATCACTTCAACAACTGTAGGAATCACGGTCTTTCCAATTCTTCTCAAACCTATGCCAAACAAATTTAGAAATTCACCATACCAAGCTGAAAAGAATCTAGTTGGCAACGCCGACTGCAATTATTTGTGCCAAATGCTTAGAATTTTTCATGTAATTTCATTAATGTTTTTAACAATGATAAAAATTTAGGAACTTTACTCTTGGTCGTTCATGGATCATAATAATATTGGGGATTGGGGGAAAAATCTAAATGTTCGAATATCTATTTACAATTTAGGCTTTTAACTCTCCTAACAGCCAACCAGCATCAGCTGTTCCCACTAATGTTGCAAAACAATGGTTGATTTTAACGGCAGTTCTGAGAACAATTAAAAAAAAAAATAATAATAATAAAAAAAATTTTTTTTTTAAATATTTAAAAAAATAGTTACATATAAATTTTTTTTTTTTTAATTATTAAGGGTTAAGCAAATATTACCACGAATATGTTATTTTTTTTTGGAAAGTTCAATATTGCAATTAAAAAAGCATGTCTGATAAAAAAACAAGCTTTCGTATTTGAGAAGGCTAAACATGGTTAATTTTCTGATAAGAAACAAACAAATAGCTGAAAATAATCTTTATTTCGCATAAAAACTTCAGTTTGTCTTAATTCTTAAAAGCCATTTAAACGCCGGAGAGTTGCCTGGCAATTATTTACTGAATGTACACGGCGATTATTAGAACTATTCTAGGTAAACTGGTGGGATGGAAGGCTGTGGACATAAGTCAGGCTTTAAAGACTTCTGAAGGTACAGAGATTGGGCCGTCTTGATACTATCGGGGCCATTCGATTGACACCAAAGGCGGGGCTGGAGGCTATGCTGAACATTATGCATGGCTCTCCTTTTATGAGAGTCAACTTATATGAAACAACGCTCTTGGGGACATAATAAAATTCTCCAGTCCGTGGTGATCGGGAAACTGATTATATGTCACTGCTGACGAACGGGAAAATTTACAATTTTACAATTAGAATAACTTTCACAGAAGCTGGACAAAGGATTCTGTTGTAGACAAAGCGGATATTTCAATCTATACTATACTGGTTCGAAGATGAGAATTGGGACAACGCTCTTGGGGGTAAAGCTCAATCCCCAGGACAGTGGTCAGGACACAGAACGATCTGGCAAACGACTATAAGTCACCGGTGATGAACGATAAATTTTGCAATTAGAATAACTTTCACAGAAGACTGGGCACAGAACTCTGTTATAGACAAAGCTGAGATTTAAATCTATACTATTGGTTTGAAGATGAGAATTGGGACAAGGCCAGAGGATTGTTCGGCGGATCTTGATTTCCGGAGGTTCGCAGGGCTTCACCGAATGAAAATAAATTTAATTTTTTTTTTAATTTTAATTTTACGTAATTTTTTCAGACAGATTGTAATTAATTCTATGATTAATACGGAAATTTGTGATTTTCTTTTTAATGGTGCATGATAAAGAAGAAGAAAGCATATATTTCTAAAAGTCATAATATACCAATATTTTGAATTAAAAAAAAATAAATTATTTCGAAAATAAAAAGTAAATTTATGTTTAATGTAATTCATTTACACCAAAGAGAACTTTATTTTTTAAACAATTTAGAGAAGAAAAATTGTAGAAACCTTTATAAAAAAAGTTTACACAACGGAAAAACTTTCCGCACCGACCTGATTGTGTTTAAACTCAAATTTATCGGAAAAAATCGCATTGAAATTGTAAACACAATCATAACGATGCGTTGTTTTTCCATATCAAATTAACATAAAACAAAAGTTTGTAAAGCTCCACTGCATTGAAATAAAATTTTATTTTATATTCATGACGGACACATTATAATTGTTTAACTCTCATTCTCTCTCTAGTGTTGCCATATTTTTTGTAAACAAGAAATTATTGAGAAAATCAATTATTTCGAAAATAAAAAATAAATTTAAATGTAATGCTATAATTTCACTTGCACCAAATAGGAGTAGCTGTTAATGAGAATAGGAAAGCATTTTATTCTTAAACAATTAAAATCAGAAAACTTGTAGAGATCTTAATAAAAAATAACTATGTGAGTCCGATCACAGGGGAGATGTATAAACATCTATTTACACATCAATTAAAAACAAACAGTAAGCGCCATCTATGTATAGCAAGCAACTGCTATTGTTGTTCTACTTGATCGTTGTAGTTGTTTGCTACCATTCATGGCGCTTTCTGTTGGTTGTTGGATCAGCTAAATAAATTTAAATCATAATCTTTGCACCAATACACTTATATGTACCTCACACCGATTTTCCCTTACACATCAAAATTATATACAAACGTAAATAAAACTCAAAATGTTTGCGGTTGGCGTAGTTCGTTTTCATTTTATTATGTTTTTCCGCAACGTTAAAACGGCACGAACCGGTCAGTTTGTGCTTATACTCTATTTCATTTTCAATGCAGTTTTTTTAAGCTCTCATTCTCTTATTCATGCTCTCAATTTGGTCAATTTTGTTGTATGAGTATGTTTTGCGGTATTATGCGTGCGTTCCTGCACACCGTGGACGGGTGGACGATATCTAACTATATAAAGAGTGGACCATATATGTTTTGCATTTTGGTTTTGGTATAAATAAAAAACTCATTCATTCGGGTTTTTTTTATTCGAAAATACCATTTTGGAACACTATTGAATTCAAACGACTTCCTCGACTGGCCTTGCATACGATCAACCCAAAGTTTTAGTACATTTTCGATAGTACGGATCTGTATTTTACCGATTACTGGACTAATTTCTCCTTTCAGTGCCTCAATCGATGTTGTTAACAGTGCAACGGGATCAAATCAAATCAAATCGCGATTTTCAAACTTGCCACGCAAAAGACCGATTGTTTTACGGCTTGGGTGGTACGGCGCGCCATTCTGTTGAAACCAAATGTTGTCCAGATCCATATCTTTAAAAAGGGTCCACAAATAATCAGTTATCGTTGCTCGATGGCCCAATGATAATGCCAGCCTAAAAATCACACCAAACCATGCATCGTTCAGGGTGCATTGGCTTTTAAAAAGTCATGTGTGGATTTTCTGTACCTCTGATGCGACAATTTTGCTTGTTGACATATCCACCGAGATGAAAATGATTTTGGTCAGAAAAGATGATTTTTCGGTAAAAATGCTGACCTTCTTCCAAGAACAGAAAACGTTGCGGATGGACGTGCGGCATCAGCTCCTGCACAAATTGAACTTTGTATGGCATGATACCGAGATCGTTATGCAAAATTCGCATAAAAGATTTCCGTAAAATGTTTAATTTCTGACAACGCTGTGGAGTTGTGGTGGTATGCACTGGGCAACAACAGCAATGTTTTTATTTGTACGCACTGCACGTCCATAAGAACGTGTTGTTATATCGAATAACGATCCAGTTTCACGCACACGTTTAATAAACTTGATCACATATTGTCTGGATCTTTTTTACTGAATTTTTAACGTAATTTTCTGGAACTTTCGATAGCAGATTCCTCACTTTGGAAATAAGTTTTTAATATTTCCCAACACAGTTCAAGCGTAACACTAATTTCTGGAAATAACAAAGCTGACGTAACCAGTAATTCCAAATGCAAACACTAGGGTGTCCACCCTGTATATAAAATACTGATTATTTATTAAAAAATATATTGAATATTTAACTTCAAATTAAATGTCCTGGTTTGCCCTGTTGTATTTACTTCTGAAAGTCTATCAGATATCATCCAAATAATTTTAGATTTGCGTAATGGGGGCGAAATGCTACATTAGATACTCCGTAATTTTAAATTCATATTCAAGAGAATTTTACCAGTTAAAAAAAAGTAAATTATGAAAATCTTATCTAAAATATAACAGAAATATGCTGTTCAGAAAAACGTATTTCAAATATTTTATGACCAAATTTTCTTTTATTGGCAACGCGAAGCCTTAACTGGTATAATAAACCTTATCTGGTATACTAATGACTGCCGAACATATCCCTCTGCAAAAATATTGGCAACGCGAAAATTCCACACAACTTGCATAATTTTAGTAATTGCATTTAACATAAATTTTATTTTGATTTCCATTGAAAAATCACCATGAAAAATCACGAAACAAAAAACTTATGAATATTTTAATCATTCGTTTGGATTTTTAAAATTTCAAGCTTTTATTTTTACGAAAGACTATATTTAAATCTTTAACACATAAAGCCATATTGAGCCATTTACAACGACCACTCTCTACATCGAAATGATGATAAAAAGGACATTTCTGTAGAATGGCATTACCCTTGACACAATAAATAAAAAAATCACAACGTTGCATGTGAGGGAATATGTGCTGACCATAAGGAGGACATATAATGCCGTTATCATCTCCACTGGTAATATCCGATGAAGATGTTGTCGTTGTCGGCGGCAATAGGCTTGGAATATTTTGTATTAAACAATTAACATTTAAGGGCAAATCACATTTGTCAATTTTGGAATTCCAATATAAATTAAGACTGCAATCCTGCAATAAAGCCTGGCCATGATAACACATATAATACTGCTGACAATTACGGGGATGGGCTAAGAAGACCAAGGCATTAGATGTGGGTTGTTGGGTATAAATATTATAACAATATTGATCAGCATTGGAAGATGAGCCTGGTATTATGGTTGAAATCGTAGTGGCTGCCGGTGGGGCCAAAGAAGTAATAACATCACATTGAACATTGGCCGGAGTATCACAAAGACTGCTATCCGCATTGAAGAGCATATTCGGAGGACAAGAGGCATCAATAGCTTCACCGTTTTCACCACACCAAAAGAATAGTTTACAATCAAATGGATTTTTTACAAAATCACCCATGGCATGATTAGCACAAAAATCATTTTGACGTGGCTTCAATTGATTTTTAAATGTCTCAATGGGCGAATAATCCATTAAGAGCATAAAACAAAGCAAAAGAAAAGCTGGAATTAAATAATTTATGAATATTAAAAGACAATACATAAATATTTTGCATAACTCACTCATCCTACCTTTATATAAATTTAATCTCATTTTATATGAAATTTTCTGTAACTTTCCGCTAAACCTGGAAAAGTTGATCTAATTGAATACAGTTCTTATAAACTACTGTTCAGTTTTGAATAATTTCAATCTCAAAAATCAATTTTTATTATACGAACTAATTTCCATTTTATCTTATTTTACTTTGGTATATATTTTTTTTTAAGTTCTTTTACTCCAAATTTTAGTAGATAAAACTCTATGCTTTTAAAAATGATAAAGAATTGTATTGACAAACCTATTTAAAGTTCATTAACTAGATAAACTTGATGTGTTGAAGAATATTTAAAGCAAATATCAATTACATTCGTTAATTTTGCAAAAAAAAAAAAAAAATTAATATTCATGAAGAATTTTAAAATTTTTTAACATGACCTCATTTTTAAGTAGAAAACTATGGGAATTAAATATTGAAATTTTTCGAAGTCAATATTTTCATATCTTGAAATATAAACCTCAATGTGAAAGAAATTTACTAACTCGCCAAGTTAGCAATGCATAATATTCAAGCGTAGGGAAAGCGATATATCTGAAAAAGGGCTGGCCCATAACAAGATTTTAATTATACTTTTTATTCATGTGAAATTTATATCATCTGTAGGTGTTCCTATCAGTCCCCAATTTGAGAACCTTATGAAGATTCCGAGAGCTTTCCGTAGTCTAATTCTGGAGAGAACCGGGAAATAGCAGAGACAGGGTCGCTACTCTCTCTTTTGTCAACATCCATGCAAATTAAACAGAAATCATTTGATGAGACCTTGAGCCATTCACCATCTGCATCGTTGGCAATGTTAGCTGCGGTTGCTGCCAGGACGATCCGTCGCAGCCAATCAACAACTTAATTGCCAACACCTCTGCCTGATAAACACTGGCATATTCTAGTAGTTAATATCCAAGCTCCTTTGAGTACACCCCATTATACCAAGATTGCCGTTAAAATTTGATCCTTCTGCGTAAAAATTCATTGAGCGTCTAGTACCTGAAGGGTGTCTGACTTTAAATGGAATGTTCATGTCTTTTAGGATTATATTGTGGCCCCAGCTGTAGCATCTTCATAATTCGGGTGGCCAATACAGCTGTAAGGTAATGTTCAGTGCATCCGAATCCATCTTCGGTAATATTGGAGGATGGTCAGATTCCATATGATGCCCCGTACAAAAGTTTTGGTGCAATCACTGTTGTGGAAATCTAATGAGAGGTTTCTGAATTAAATTCAAATCGCTTTGCTTTTTGAAGCAATATAAGATGCCCGCTCCTCAATATTACGTTTTGCAGCTCAATCAGAGAGGGAAACTTTAGTGTCTTCTAGAAAAATATGGTATAAACTACCTTTTCCTAAGAAAGCACCTTTTGTTAAAAAAGTATATTTTCTTCAGTAAGTAACTTTGCTTCTAAACGTACCTTTCTTTTTTTAAGGAAATTTCATTTCTTCAAAAAGTACCTTTTCTTTTTCTTAAAAAAGTACCTTTTCTTTTTCTTAAAAAATCACATTTTCTTTTTCTTAAAAAGGACCTTTACATAAAAAAGTGAATTTTCTTAAAAAAAGTTCCTTTCTTAAAAAAGTAAATTTTCTGTAAAAATAAATGTAAATTTTTAAAGAAGTACTTTTTCTTGAAAAGGTACCTTTTCTTCAAAAGGCTTACTTTCTAAAAAAGGTACTTTTTCATAAAAAAGTAAATTTTCTTTAAAAAAGTAAGGAAATTTCATTTCTTCAAAAAGTACCTTTTCTTTTTCTTAAAAAAGTACCTTTTCTTTTTCTTAAAAAAGTGCCTTTTCTTTTTCTTAAAAAAGTACCTTTTCTTTTTCTTAAAAAGTACCTTTACAAAAAAAGTGAATTTTCTTAAAAAAGTTCCTTTCTTAAAAAAGGAAATTTTCTGTAAAAATAAATGTAAATTTTTAAAGAAGTACTTTTTCTTGAAAAGATACCTTTTCTTCAAAAGGCTTACTTTCTTAAAAAGGTACTTTTTCATAAAAAAGTAAATTTTCTTTAAAAAAGTAACATTTCTTAAAAAAATTACCCTTTGTTATTTTTTTAAAGTACCTTTTATTAAAATGTAAATTTTCTAAAAAAGTACATTTTCTTAGAAAAGTACTTTTTCAAAAAGTTTCTTTTCTTAAAGAACTACATATTCTTAAAAAAGCATTTTTTCTTACAGTACAGTACAGTACATTTACTAAAAAAAATACATATTCTCATAAAACTATCTCTTCTTAAAAAAGTAATTTTTCTTAAAATATTAACTTTTCTTGAAAAGTGGCTTTTATTAACAAAGAACCTTTTCTTAAAAAAGTAAATTTTTTAAAGAAGTACCCTTTCTTAAAATAAGGACATTTTCTTTAAAAAGTTCCTTTTCTTAAAAATAACCTTTTCTAAAAAAGTACATTTTCCTAAAAAATAAATTTTCTTAAAAAAGTACATTTTCTTAAAAAAGTACATTTTCTTTAAATAGTTCAATTTCTTAAAAAATTACCTTTTCTTAAAAAAGTAAATTTTTCTAAAAAAAGTACCTTAATAAAGTACCTTTTCTGAAAAAAGTACAATTTCTTTTAAAAGAGTCTTTCTTTAAAAAAGTACCTTTTCTTAAAAAAGTAAATTTCTTGACAACAATTTTCTTAAAAATTTATCTCTTAAAAAAGTACACTTTCTTCAAAAGCAAGTACCTTATAAACGTACCTTTCCTTTTTTAAAGAAATTTAATTTCTTCAAAAAGTACCTTTTCTTATCTTAAAAAAGTACCTCTTCTTTTTCTTAAAGAAGTACCTTTTCTTTTTCTTAAAAAGTACCTTTACTTCAAAAGTGAATTTTCTTAAAAAATTACCATTTCTTAAAAAAGTACATTCTCTGAAAAAATTCCTTTTTTTAAAGAAGTACTTTTTCTTGAAAAGATACCTTTTCTTAAAAAGGCTCCCTTTCTTAAAAAGGTATCTTTTCATAAAAAAGTAAATTTTCTTTAAAAAAGTAGTATTTCTTAAAAAATTACCCTTTGCTATGTTTTTAAAGTACCTGTTATTAAAATGTAAAATTTCTAAAACAAGTACTTTTTTTCAAAAGTATTTTTTCTACATTTTCTTAAAAAAACATTTTTTTTTACAAAAGTACCTTTTTTTAAAAAAGAAAATACAATTTCTCATAAAACTATCTTTTCTTAAAAAGTAATTTTTCTTAAAATATTAACTTTTCTTAAAAAGTGGCTTTTATTAAAAAAGAATCTCTTCTTAAAAAAGTAAATTTTTTAAATAAGTACCTTTTCTTAAAATAAGGACATTTTCTTTAAAAAGTTCCTTTTCTTCAAAAATTACCTTTTCTAAAAAAGTAAATTTTCCTAAAAAAGTACCTTAATAAAGTACCTTTCTGAAAAAAAAATCAATTTCTTTTAAAAGTATATTTCTTTAAAAAGTACATTTTCTTAAAAAAAATTTAAAAAGTTATCTCTTCTTAAAAAAGTACACTTTCTTCAAAAGCAAGTACCTTATAAACGTACCTTTCCTTTTTTAAAGAAATTTAATTTCTTCAAAAAGTACATTTTCTTTATCTTAAAAAAGTACCTTTTCTTTTTCTTAAAGAAGTACCTTTTCTTTTTCTTAAAAAGTACCTTTACTTAAAAAAGTGAATTTTCTTAAAAAAAGTACTATTACTTAAAAAAGTACATTCTCTGAAAAAATTCCTTTTTTTAAAGAAGTACTTTTTCTTGAAAAGATACCTTTTCTTCAAAAGGCTCCCTTTCTTAAAAAGGTATCTTTTCATAAAAAAGTAAATTTTCTTTAAAAAAGTAGCATTTCTTAAAAAATTGCTAAAGAAGTACCTTTTCTTAAAATAAGGACATTTTCTTTAAAAAGTTCCTTTGCTTAAAAATTACATTTTCTAAAAAAGTACATTTTCCTAAAAAAGTACCTTTTCTTAGAAAAGTATATTTTCTTATAAAAGTACATTTTCTTATAAAAGTACATTTTCTTTAAAAAGTTAAATTTCTTAAAAATGTACCTTTTCTTAAAAAAGTAAATTTTCCTAAAAAAGTACCTTTTTTGAAAAAGTATTTTTTCAGAAAAAAGTATATTTTCTTTTAAAAGTATTTTTCTTTAAAAAGTACTTTTTCTTTAATAAGTAAATTTCTTAACAACAATTTGCTTAAAAATTTACCTCTTCTTAAAAATCACCTTTTCGTAACAAAGTATAATTTTCTAAAAAATTAAATTTAAAGAAAGTAAATGTTCTTAAAAAAGTACATTTTCTTGAATAAGTAGTTTTCTTAAAAAAATACATTTGTTAAAAAATTACCTTTTCTTAAAAAAGTAAAATTTCCTAAAAAAAAATAAATTTTCTTAAAAAAGTACATTTTCTTAAAAAATTAAATTTAAAACAAGTAAATTTTCTTAAAAAAAAGTACCTTCTCATAAAAAAGTAGCTTTTCTTAAAAAGGCTCCTTATACTACATGGAGTATAACCTTTTTTAAAAAAGTACCTTTTCTGAAAAAAGTACCTTTTCTGAAAAAAGTATATTTTCTTTTAAAAGTGTCTTTCTTTAAAAAGTACCTTTTCTTGAAAAAGTAAATTTCTTAACAACAAAAGCTTTTAATAAAAAAGTACATTTTATTAAAAAAGTATATATTATATAGTATATACTTTCTTAAAAAAGTACCCACCCTTTCTTAAAAAAGTAAAATTTCCTAAAAAGTACCTTTTCTTAAAAAGCCTTCATTTTTTAAAAAGGCTCCTTATACTACATGGAGTGAAAACTCCGTGGCCTAACAATGAAAGAACGGTTTTTTGGATTTGAAATCAATTTTATTCTTCAACGTAATCTCCGTTAAGTGAAATGCACTTCTTCCAACGATCCTCTAACATCTTGATACCCTTGAAAAAATACGATTTGTCAAACTCTTCAAAATATGCTTCCGTATCTGATATGATTTCTTCATTTGTGAAAAATCTCTTTCCATGGAGCCATCTTTTCAAGTTTGGGAACAAATAATAATGGATAGGGGCCAGATCTGGAGAATACGGGGGTGAAGAAGCAGTTCGTAATGTAAAGGCTGGAATTTTTCTGAAGCCAAAGCAGATGAATGCGGTGCATTGTCATGATGGTACAAGATTTTTTTTCTTATTTAAGTGGGCTCGTTTTTTCTTTATTTCTTCATCCAATCTGTCCAATAACTCAACATAGTAAAGGGTTTTTCAACAGGGACGCTACAAAAGTAGAAAGACAGGGACAGCAAACGACGCCATATTTCTTGCCGCTCTTTTACATTTCTCTTCAGTAAGGTTTGCCATTTCATGATGGAAATATATACGAGCCAAAAACGAGTCGAAATTATTAAAATTTACTACCGAAATTCGGAGTCAGTGGCCTCAACGTTAAGATTGCTACGTCCAATTTATGGTCGTCATAATCGTCCTAGCAGATCAACAATTGAGCGTCTAGTGGAAAAATTTGAATCCACAGGCACAACACAAAATGTTCCCGTGCCAGTGAGACAAAGAAGTGCCCGTAGTGTCGAGAATATTGCTGCCGCTGAGGCTTCAGTTGAAGAAATTTTTGAATTTTGCGAAAAGATCTTGGCCTACATCATTACAAGATCAAATTGACGCAAGAACTGAAGCCGCTTGACCACCAGAAGCGTCGTATGTTCGTGAATTGGGCTGAGCAAAAACTTGAAAATGATTCGGATTTTCATCGAAAAATCATCTTCAGCGATGAGGCTCATTTCTGGCTGAATGGCTTCGTCAATAAATAAAATATGCGTTATGGTCAGACAGCAATCCACACGTACTCCATGAGTCATCATTGGATCCCGAAAAAATTACGGTTTGGTGCGGTTTATGGGGCGGCGGCGTCATTGGGCCGTAGTTCTTCCGTGATGATCAAGACCGGCACGTTACTGTGAATGGGAATCGCTACCGTTCAATGATAACTGCATATTTTTGGCCCCAATTGGATGATATGGACTTGGAGGACATGTGGTTCCAACAGGACGGCGCCACAAGCCACACAGCGAATGTCACAATCAATTTATTGGAAACCAAGTTTGGAGAACGTGTTATCTCACGAAATGGTCCAGTCGATTGGCCGCCTCGGTCGTGCGATTTGACGCCGTTGGAATATTTCCTGTGGGGCTACGTCAAGTCTATGGTCTATGCCAACAAGCCAGCGACGATTGATGAACTTCGTACGAATATCGAACGTGAAATTGCAGCAGTATCGGCCGATTTATGCTTGAAAACCGTCGAAAATTGGGTTCAGCGTCTGGACTTCTGATTTCCGATTTCCATAATAATGGCATCGAACGTACTTTCACAGGAATAAAGAATTTCATTGATATCCAAAACCGTTTTTGTTTTATTTACAAAAACTTTTGTAGCGCTCTTATTGAAAAACCCTTTACTTGGCAGTTATTGTTTTTACTTTCTCCAAGTAATGAATCCATCTCAAAATCACGGCCAATTACCTTTCCAGGCGACTGTTGAGTCTTTGGACGCTTTGGTCGGCTTTCGCACGCTTGCAACCACTCCGCAGGCTGTTTATTGGACTCGGGTGTATAATAGTGAATCCACGTCTCATCCATTTTTATAAATCGATGTAAAAATACAGTTGAATTTTCTTCAACATAGAGCATACTTTGAATCATGAACACGTTTCAGTTTTTGCTCTGCTATCCATCGCGGCACCTATCGAGCAGAAAGCTTTTTCATATTTAAATAATCATGTAATATATGATGCCAGCAATCCCAATCACTTAAATCTTTCGATCATGCAATACAACCTGATACACTTTTCTTACGTTTTCTAAGGCAGTTGCCGCTCATTTAGACAACCAGAACGATCTGCATCATTTGTATTTTTTTCTGAATTGTCATGATTTTTCTAACAGTTGGCCCTACTGAATAAACAGAAAAAAGTTGGCACTTGTCCCGCCATCTGTATGTTAGGCCATGGAATTTTCACTCCATGTAGTATCAAAAAGGTATCTTTTCTTAAAAAATACCTTTTCTGAAAGAACTACCTTTTCTAAAAAGTTACTTTTCTTAAAAGGTACATTTTCTTAAAAAGGCACAATTTTATAAAAAAAAGTATCTTATCTTTAACAAATATCTTTTCCTCAAAATAGTAGGATGGTACTATGGCTTTTTTAAGTTTAGAAAATTTACCATTTTTTTATATCATTTCTGATTCCATGATAAATGTTCATAAAAAGTTGTAAACATTTGGAATAGCTCATATGAATGTTGGATTTAAGTCTGTTATATGTAAGAGCTCTGTAAAATATACAATTATAGAGTCTTTAAAAAGTCTGAGTACTCAGGAATTTGTTGGCTGGTCTTTAAAATACTTAAATATTGCCTTGACACAAAAATATAAACATTTCTCAGTTAGTTCGTTACCATTAACTGATTGTTTAAGCATGAATTGCTGACAGTCATTTCAGCACATGTCTGTATTTCAGGTCAAATTCGAGCATAAAATGAAAAACAAAAAAGAAAATTATAACAATGAGTCTTGCAACGAATGAAACTTTTAAACACAAGTGCAAAAACGAAAATACATACACACGCACAGTTAACCAGTTGACAAAATGGGTTTAAGAAAATATACTTAGTTTTTAAAAAACTCTCTAAATGACACGTTTTTCCATGTCTTGTCATTTGTTGCGACTTCAAATACAAGACAAGCGCTTATATTGCATTTTCTCTGTTAAAGGAAAAAAGGAAGTAAATATTTGTCCAAATTTTTAAGTTTTGAATGTCATTTAAATCCTTTGTTTACTTAAAAAATTGTCAATCATTTGCTTAGATTAGTTGTTTTTTTTTTTTTATAAATTTCAAAATAAACACGTATGGATATTATTTCAACAATATTAACATACATATAATACGTGTTTATTACAGAAATAATAATGTGGTCTCATGACTGTACACTCTATTCACTTGATGGGTTTTTCTAAGGGAATTATATTTAAAACAGCTGATTGCTTTAATATTAATCATAATGATTATTTAAAAATAAAATACAAAAATACATTTGTCATAAATTTAAATAGTGTTACATTTAATTTAATTGACCTTTAAATAATAAATACTTCCTTAATCTTTATACCTACTTGAGCTTACATTTGAAAGTTTTTTTGTGTTTTTTTTTTTATTTTGTTTTCATTTTTAATTTCAATTTTCCTCCGAATGAAACTTCAAAATAATTATTATATTAAAGCTTAACTACAAATTTGTTTTTCTGTTACTCTTATACGAACAAAAATACAAAAACAAAATACGAAATTATTAAAAAAAAAAACACAACAGATAACTATTTCTAGCAATTTTCGTCAACATTTGCTATTTATTGTATTTCAAATGGCAACGATATCTCCAACTGGTACTGTGCTTTTTAAAATAAGAGTTTGTATTTACGTTTGTAACTTACAGCTATTGCCAACCATTTATTAAGTGTTGTTAGCCTTAATTCCTTAAATTTTGTATTATTACAATAAAAAAAAATAATTTTTTTAATTATAATTTTTTATTTTTTTGCTGAATTAATATTAATATTGTAATGACATCATAATTTTCATAAAATTCATCCAAGTTTTAGTTCAACATACATACTCGTATGTCTATATAGTACATATTATATTAAGCCTTAACAAGCGTAACTTATTTCTACTCTAATCTTTTAAAAGTAATTTATTTTGTTGTCGTATTTATGTTGCTAATTTGTTTTTATATTTTAAGTACGTTTTTAGCCTTGTTCTGTTTAAAAATGTGTTGCCAAATTGCATAACAGGTTATTATATAGTTTTTAGTGTTGCCAATTTAGCTTAATCTTCATACTCTAGCATTTTTTTTTATATGTTTATTTAGGCCATTTTCTAGAAAAGCGAAAGTATTTTCAATTATATATTCTTCCTTTATTTACATATTTTAACAAATTTGATATTTGCATATGAGATCTTATCTTTACATATAGATATTACAACAAATAATATATTGGTTATTGAGATATTAAATAGTTTTTATTTTATTATACCCTATACCACTATGTGGTTTGGGTATAATGACTTTGTGCTGCTGTTTGTAACAACCAAAAATATTTGACCTAGACCCATCTTTAATTATTTTATCGGTTAAAAATTTAGCAGCATTCTGATTTTAACGTCACTTGTGGTTAAACGTCAAAATTAAAAACTAAAAATGTAAATAATAAAGAAAAGCGTACATATAAAAAGTTTGTTTAGAAGTTTATTTATTATTTTACTATTTTATTTTATTATTTAGATTATTTTATTATTTAAGAGTTTATCAGCCCTGTTCTTGAAACGTTGTTATTTGAATAAGAATGAATTTGAAATAACATGAAATGGAAATTTTGGGTTTCTTGAAAACACAAATTCTATATTTTCGAAATCATATTTTTTATTGTCAAATGACATGAAACATTTGGTGTAGCTTCAGAACCATATGTTATCTAGAAACCGAGGTGCCATATGGTTCTTTAGTCACTCTCACAAAAAAAAACTTAAGTAATTTTTGCATGTTTTTCCTTAAGATTATAAAGAAAGTAAAAAAAAACATTTTCTTTTAAAATAACATTTTACTTGTTCATTTAATTGTTTTTGTTCTTTAATTTCATTCATTTAAGAATGACTTCTTTTTTTGAAATAAGTTAGGCATCACCAAAGAAAATTCGAAATTCAAATAAATTGGATTTGACTGGCATCACTACTGTTTCGAACATAAACAAAGTTGTGGCAATCATATGCAAAAAATAAATAAAAATATGTGATTTGAGTGAAATATTATTTTAAATTAATTTATTAGTAATAATTAGTGCATAAAGAATCTATGTTATAATTGAAAAAATTATAATGGAAAATAGATTCTGTAAATAAAAAGTTTTTATTATAGTTATAGAACAACATCATCTCTAAAAGTGTGTTTTATTAACATCGACCACTGATTACGAGTTTTTTTTTTTAAATCAACGCAAAATTTAGACGTTTTTTAAAATCCTTTATTTTTCATAAAATTAATGTCTAATTTTTTAAATAATGACAAGGTTCAATAAAAAACATGTTAGAGTTTAAATATCAATTAGTTCTTTTTATCTCTTAAGACCTGCTTAGTAGAAAAAAAGGGCATTTGTTTTGATTTCACAAAGCCTTTTTTATGTGAATTAAAACGAGAAAAAATATTCTTATTGAAATTTGAGAACAGCAAAAAACTCGTAGATTTAAGAATTTTTTTCATTTACGAGTTTTTTTTTGTGATAGTGGTTTCAAGAACAGGGGTGTATATAAAATGGAAAATTCATATAATAAATTCAAACAACTCTTCAGGTTCTGATCGATTTCAGACATGACTTTTATAGAATTTTCCTGATCCGTATTTTGATTAACGACATGTTTTTGTAGAAGACATGTTTTTTCGCGATATTTAAATACTCCATAGTATCGTCATCCTCTTGATGTTGAACCGTACTGTTATTTACGGAATTTTGAATTGACGGGACAATTTTTTCATTTGAATTAGCGCCAAAACGAGAAGTTCCATCCGTGCCGAAGTCTTATCTATAGCTAACAATGTGTCAACTCTTTCTTGGTCCGCCTCTGGTACCTGAAATACTGCCATACCTAGAAAGTCTGCCCATACCTAGAAACATATTTGCATTTGAATTTACATAAGTATTACAAATAGAAGTTTGAATCATTAAAAACGTACTGTTCTCCATTTAGCGTAATCATGAGTTGGATTACCAGCATCATCTAAATCCAGAGACAACTTTGTCCACAAGTCTCTTCACTCGCTTTTAGCATTTGAAACATTAAGGTGGCGTTTTACTAAATCGGGATGTATTATCATAAAATCCACTATTATTTTATAGTGTCTTTGTTTTGTATTTATTTTTTTAATGTGATCCACTCCTTTAAAGATTTATTTAAAATAAAACTTACATTTTAAGACTTTTTTTATTTCTTCGACAACAAAATATCTTTCGAAAAAGATACGAACGTTAAAAAGTATTCGACGTGGACTTTCGTATTACATAATTGCATTTACGAAAGGGTAATTATTTTTTTTCGTAAGGGGGGAAAAAAGTAGCCGGTTCAAAAAATATTTCCGTCCGTTCGCAAATAAATTTTCAAAAATCGTACTACAAAATACAATTTGTACGAATTCGTAAGTTGCATCGATTTTATTTCAGTAGAAGACAAAATATTTTTAAACAAAAATGTGAATTCTAAAGATGAAAAGTAGGTTTTTTTAATTTAACGGAATTGGGAAAAAAACGCGGTTGTTTCGGTGTCGTTGGCACAGATCCAATTTTCAACACCCGTAATGATGTTTTCCATGTCATTCTGGTAGTGAGAAAGCATTTTTTCAGAGATATTAAATAAAACTTTAATATAAAAATTGTGTGTTTTTGAAACCAATCGAGATTTGGCGCGTTTGAGACTCAAAACATTTTCAAGTGGTGTTGACTGACTTTTGTTGACTTTTTAAATGCTAAAGGTGCGTTCAGACTACGCAAATATTTGACCAAATAAACGTAACCCCTAATTTTATGAAAGTTTTATTCAATCTTACATGATATACATATAAAAGACAAAATAAAGTTATGTTTTATTACATTAGTAATATTTAATATATTTAACTATATTCTATATCATATATTGTATAATTTAATGAAAATTATACAAGGAAAATTATACATTATTTAGGGGTTACGCTTATTTGGTCAAATATTTGCGTAGTCTGAACGCACCTTAACAGTATCAGCAAAATCTTTAATTGTCGATAGACGATTTTTTTCACCAAGTTTTTATCACTTTTGATAATTTTTTTCTGATATAACGTAGTCACCACAGGCCATCTGCAATATCCTTAACATTTCCATTTTAAAATAAAATAAATTTAATTTCAGTGCAATTTTTATATGAAAAAAAACCGCAACGATCGGATTGTGTTTATACTCTAAGTTGTTGAATTTATAAATATAAACAACGTTTAAGAAAGTAATTCTTCTGACCAAAGTCACGTTAAAAAATACAGATTTGTGGCTTTTAAAATTCTTGTCGAATAAAAGCTCTATGATATTTATTGAAATACATTTGAAGAAGTTTTTGTTAAAGCAACTGACGTACAAATTTCAATTATAAGTTCTCGCATTGCCAACTTAGGTGAAGTTAAACTAAGATGCCACCATATTTAATCTAATTTATGATTTTATAATCAAAACATATCTAAGTTATTAAATAGTGAATGATGACATGCTCCGGGACAAGACAAAAAAGTCTTCGGTGAAATTACTTTCATTTGAAATCTCTTCTAAAATTTTAAGATTACCCAATAAGCATTATATAGATCAGCTGACATCTTAAAGCCCTAAACACATAACTGCGAGTTGCGAGTGAGAGAAAAAACGAGAATGAGGCAGCATGATTTTGTCTATATGTGGAAGCGAGATCGATAGTAAAGCTTTTTTGTGTGGCGTTGCCAACTTAGGTTGTAAAAACACTCGCAAGGGCAATAGAATTGATTCTATTTTCTGTGCGAGATAAATAAGATGACAGGAGAATCAGCTGATAGGCATTAAACGCGATGACTACTATAGTAATTACTTTATTTAACCCGTTAATAATTTCGATTTTATTCATTTTGTTATATTTATTGTTTGTTATATGAACAGCTTTGTATACATTTGACAATTGAATTATGTTTGAGAGTAGGACAATCAGCTGCTCGAAAGCATTTTGATGATTTTGTAAAAGCACAAAAGTACAAATTCTCACATGCAAAAAGCTTAGTTTTTACTCGCACTCGCAACTCGCCATTATGTGTTTAACTTGTTTATCTTATGAGAAGCACCTCTTAAATTGGAAAATAAGTGAATTAGAAGGTAATTCAATACATTAAGGAAATCGATATATCTATATATGTATATAAAAGAGTTGCGTGATTGATCATAATCGCCCAGCCCAAACCCTTCGACCCAGAAATATGGAATTTGGACTGTAGGTTCCCCTCTCGGCGTAAAGATTCACTAATAAGGGATTTCGATAAATGTGTACATTAAGTCCCGGTTTGCACATGAAATTTTTCTTTCTGAAATTGTTTGAAATTCTCTTTTAAACTTTCATCCGTGTCTACACACTGAAATTTTTGTATTGAAATTCAATATTTGTTCATGTTTACTTTATCATTTTATCTATTTATTTTATCATTTTATTTCATTAAAATCAACTTTATTTCAAATTATTTTCTTTCTTAACACAAACGAACATAAAAATGAAAGAAAACGTAAAATAACTTCACTTTGAAAATTACGAAGCAAGAAACAAAAGAGAATTTCAAAGTACATGAAAGTTTGTAGCCATTCTTCTCTCCCGTCTCACCGATAAATTCAAGATTTTCAGCAAGAAAACTTTCATGTGTAAACACACACTAAGGGGGTAAAAACGGACAAAAAGTGGGAAAATGGTAGGAAAAGAAACTATGAATATAAAATTTGGTGTGTAGACTGCATCCGAGAAACAAACATGGGCTAATTTGTTTTCGAAATCTGCCCATTTAAGGTGAAAAAACGGCCAAGAAGATAAAATTGTACCTTTCTGCATCATCTTAACATACTAATATATATATATATATATACCTATATATACTTATATATAGTTATATATATATATATGAGTTTTGGTATACAGACTCCACGGAATACGTGGGCATCAGTCCAGAGTGAATTTATTGCTAATTTTAGGGGAGGAAAAACGAACAAAAAGTGGAAAAATTTTACATATGCTATCTTCTAAACAAAGGAATCTATGAATCTAAAATATAGTATGTGGATTCCACTAGAGATAGAAACATTAGATGCAAGGAAAACTTTTAGAAATTCGGATGTTAAGGCGGGTAAAAACGTCCAAAAAAGGGCAAATGGTACCTTTTTGCATCTTCTTAACATATTAATCTGTATACATAAATTTTGTCATACAGACTCCACTGAATACGTGGGGGAGGAAAAACCGCCAAAATGGAGAAAAAGTTTACATTTGGTATCTTCTAAACAAACGAATATATAGTTGGTAGATTACACTAGAGATAGAAACATCAAATGAGTGGAAATTTTTTCGAAATTCGGATGTTGAAGGGGGGTTAAAAATGGCCCATAAGTATAAAAGTGTACTTTTTTTATATATTCTTTACAAAGTAATTTAGGAATATGAAGTTTGATATGTAGATTCCACCAGAGACACAAACATCGAAGAAGAATAAAAATTGTTTTAATTCGAGCCTTTCGGGGGTAAAAACGGCCAAAAAATGGCAAAACTGATACTTTTCAACTGGTAAATTTTCATTTGAAAGTACATTTCCTTAAGAAAACAAGTAAGAAAATTATAGTCGGTCTAGACCGATATTGGTCTTAGGTCCAACTAATTGGGTTTAGAAAAAGAGGATAAACCAAATCTACGTCGAAAATTGGACAGATCCTGACCATATTTGGTAAAGTCAGTATTTTTTTGCATCAACGTATACAAACCGAATTTGAGAAAAAGATGTGCAATTTTTTTCTGTTTGAATTGTCCTATATAGGCTTTATTTTTGGTCTACGTATTAATGGATGTAGTAAACACACACATACCAAATTCGACTGAGATCTATTTGATAACTTGGATCTTATGGACAAGTTAAGTCGATATCATAGGGGTTATTTGAATTGGGACTGGGTCTGAACATGCACCAATTTTCACCAATTTCTATAGCGTTTGTCCTATGGCTTGAGTTGCTTCCTTTCCAAATTAAGCCATCGATATTACAAATAATATTATATTTGATTTTTATAGTTTGAATAATTTTCGAACCTATTATGAATAAAAAAAGTACTTAAACAGACTAGGTGGCAATACATTGGAAACTTTTATAAAAATTCTAAACCTGCCAATTTTGTTTTTTTAATAATTTCGCGTTCAAGTCCTAAAATTATGTAGTTTTTTGCGAAATCACTATTTGGTGTGTTCTATATTCGGCGATAACACATAACATACAAAAAATTCAATTAAAAAAAGTGGATAAACGAAAAAGAAATATTTTTTTTGCAGTGATGCCAAAACAGTGGAAACTTTTAAACATCTTTACCAGAATTTATTAAAATAATAAAAACTGAAGAACGAGTGAAAGAATGTGAAAAAAATCTTAACCGGTATTTAAATATTTATAGATTCTGAAGTTTTCTTTTAATTTTTATAAAATAGTGGCAGAAGTGTAAAGTTTTATGAAGCTTTAAAAACCAGATGTGATGGTCGTAAGCAAAAGAATATCTTTGAGGAATCTGTGGTTTTCTAGAATAACCGCGTATGTCATCAAATCAAAATGTTCAGGGGAGCCAAAAAACGTTATATTTGAAATTATGGGCTCGATATAAAGTTTTTAGAGCTTTTTATTTAACAGTCCTGTAGATATGGGCAATAAATAATTTATATAAAATTTTGAGTCAAAAATTTTCAGAGGAATAGATCCTAGAGAAGGACGAAAAAACAATATATAAATTACACTTAAAGTGTGTGCAGATGAAACAACTTATGTCGACAAACGTCGTTTTCTTTGAAAAAGAAAACTACCAATGCAACCACCCATGTAGATATAAGTTGTTGTTGCTTGAAAAAATGATTTTTTTGTTCGTCAACAAAAAGTTAACGGGAATTAGTATGAGAATATAACAACGTATCAAGAATAATAGTGATAAAAAAATAACAGAAATAAACATAAGTGGTTATAAACTGAAAAATAATCCAAAATTATTTTGCTTTATTTTTCATTAATAACAACTTATGTCGCTATGTGTCGTTTTCTGAGAAAATAATTTGTCAGCGATCAATCGTAGGTTGACATAGGTCGTTAGTGCTGCAAATTAATTTAATAAACATTTAAGTTACGTCGTTATTTAAAGAAAAAACTCAGAAATGGTAAATATTTAAAAAAAAAAAAAATTAAACACATGTAAAGAGCGTTAAAAATTATTATATTTGGCATCGTTAACTCAAAACTGACAAAAATGGACATACGCGGTTATTCCAGAAAACCACAGAAATATGTATTTTATGAAATATTCTTGCTAAAGAACACATGAACTGGAATTAGAATACTGTTAGCGAACAGTTTGACGAAAAAATTAAATATCTAAATGGCCATAAAACGGCCAAATGCTTACTAAAATAAATTAATACAATCGTTCGGTATAGGAATCATCCACACTGTTATATAGTAATGGTTTCCATTGTCAACAACATCTATAATATTAATAGGCTAGGCGATTTCTTTTGACCGATTTGTTGTTCTACGGTTATATCCCGATTTTGACTAAACGTATATTAATTGAAAGGTATTTCTTTTTAGCCGTTTTTCAGATTTATAGATTTTTAAATTTTTTCTTTTATTTTGATTAAATTGCATTTAAAGTTGCTACTAACACATACATAAAATTATACAATGCTATTTGTGTCTTTATTAAATTTGTTAATGTATTTGTAATAAAAATGAGTTTTTTTTGTTGATTTGTGAATTGGCTATAATTTAGGGTCTTTATTTAATGAAAAAATAAAATTTCCTAGAATTTGCACTCGAATTTCGAGGGCTGTTAATTAAGTTTTGTTAATTTTTTCTGAAGTTATATTAATATTTCTTCTTTGTTAAATAAATAAAACATACAAATGTTCAAATTAATAAAAGAGTCAAGTCGTCAAAAATATATTTTGTTAAAAGTTTCCATCGTATTGTCACTCACACTATATTTATTATTGTCTTAAATATTATTATGGCTTAAATAATTAATATAATAATTATGCTAACAACGTAGGCGGGTAAGCTGCTAGTATGTATATACTTATATCTAAAACAAATGTATATTGGATCCCTGAATCAGTCAGAAGATGTTTTCTCGTGAAAAATATAATTTCAAGCTATAGTTTAACAGATGTCAGTCACAAAGTTATTATTTAGACCTTTTCTGAAAGACTTTTTCAAAATATTTCCTAAATTATTTAATTTTTGTCGGAAAAGAAAATGCAATGACTATTGCGTTGCCAATTTATATTATTAGAATTCATTGAAGACTGCATGCATTAATATCATAAATTTTTAAAAATAGTTTACATTTTGAATACATTGGATAATTTTTTTTTGCAATTCTGTTTATAGCTCCTCTTTTAACACTCAACTTTCACAATCCCATTTTGTATAATTTTTCGTTTCTAATTTATTTATAGAAGAAATAAGTTTCACCAAAATGGCCTATTTAATATTTAACATAAATCTTTTGTACAAAATACATAAATATGTATGTTTTTTGTTGTTGTTATGAATGTTGTTATTGTTGTTGTTGTGTGCCTACAAAAAACATACAAAATAGACAATATGTTTAGAAAAAATGCAACTAGACTAAACATATTGAGCATTTGTTGCTAGACTCGGTAAAAACGAAAATTGTATTTAAATTATATAAATATTTATTACGACTTTGAACTTAACAAATTAAAGAATAAACAAATTTATAAATGATGGTGATTTTTAAATAAAAAAGTTCTCATTTTGGTTGATCAGAATTTCAATAATTATAAATTTTATACATATACTTTTGATATAGTAACTAAAAAGAAGGCCTTGCAAACCAAAAGGTTTTAGGTTCAGTTCCCAGATCCAGTGTCCAAAAAACTTATCAAGGATACAGTTATAAGGCCTCATCCTTCGTTGGCCAGTTGTTTAAGCTAACACAAAAATTTTTGAAAATTGTAATGTAAAAAAACACCCTATACCATGCGTTTATAGAGGGAGTTTCAGGTCCAACAAATTGGATATCGATCGCATGAACCAACTTTGAGTGGCATTGTTATTAATTTTTTTGCCTGCAGATATGAAAAAGTTCATATCGGATGCGATATTTACATGGGGACTAGGTCAATAAATGGACCGATCGTGACCATATTTGGTAAAGTCACTTATTTTGTGCAAAAACAAATACAAACCAAATATAAGAAAAATCTGACCAATAATTTAGTTTTTGATAGATTTAAGTGAAGATCGGGAAGAAGCTTCATGTGAGAACTACGACTAAGAAATCTCCTACAGGGTTTATTTTTGGACTACTGATTAATGGGTGTAATAAGCATAAACAACCAAAATTTGACCACGATCTATATTATAATTTGGGTCTTATGGCGATGTACCTCGATATTGTAGGGGCCATTTGTATGGGGACTAGGTCTGAACATGGACCGAGTTTTACCAATTACAATAGCATGATGAAACCTTATATACCAAATTTTATCAAAATATATTTATATATACCTGTAGTTTGATTACAAGGTTTACATGGTCACACAGATGGATGGGCAGACGCACTGACTGATGGACGGCCGGACGGACGGACATCGCTAAACCGACTCGGAAAGTGATTCTGAGTAGATTGGTATAACAAAAGAAGTCGTTATACCCTCACCACATAGTGGTATATAGTTTCTAGTATGAGGGCGGCAAAAACGTGTTTTATTTCTCAATATAGTCTCGCTTTAGCTCGGTGTATTTAGTCCAGCAGTTTTCCATTTTTTTATCCATTCCAATTAATAGGTTTTCTCAAGGTCTTCAAAATAGTCGGTTGTCGTTTCAGTGATAACCTCTTCATTCGAACCAAGTCTCTTACTGCCAAGCCATTTCTTCAGTTTTGGAAATAGGAATTCGTTGCAGGGGTCCAATGCCGGAATAGGTAACAGTTTGTAGCCCTTTTTTTGATTTTTGCTATGGTGACTACACATTAGGGCGGGTCGATTTGTAGGGAGGCAAAAAAATCGCTCAAGTGATAAGGAAAAATCATATGCTATGGATCAAAATAAAAAACTTTGCCCAAGGAACCATACCTCTAAAACGAATTCTGGTGTCCCGACTTTTGACCTGTCTGTCTGTCTGCCAGACAGAGCAGAGTAGAAGATACGTATACGTTTGAGTGTTAATTTTAATATTAAATCAAACATAGTGAGCCCAATTCTAAACAAAAAATGGTGATTTTTTGAAATGTTTGTATGGGGAACCCCCCAGGGAATTCCAGGGGGTGTGCCACTGGCATGGGTGGGTCGGCCCTCCGAAGTTAGTGGGAGTCGATCATACATTTGGACTCGATTGGGGCACTCTAAATGGGTCAAAGTGAGACAGACAGAAAGACAGGTCAAAAGTCGGGACAACAGAATTCGTTTTAGAGGCAAAGTTTCTTATTTTGATCCCTAGAATACGATTTTCCTTGCCAGTTGGGCGATTTCTAAATCGACCCGCCCTACTACACATGTGTCTGCCGGTCCATTGTCATGGAGGAAGAACACTATTTTCTTTGTTAAATGCGGTAGTTTTTTTTTCTATTTATATCAATCCAACAGCTCCGAATAATATTATCTGGTGATTGTTTACCCTTTTCAAATGCATAATGAAACAAGTAAGAAAATTATAGTCGGTCTAGACCGACTATACGATACCCTATACCATGCGTTTAGAGGCCCTATCTCTTAGGCCCAACTACCTGGACATAGAAAATAAGCAAAAACCAAATTTGAGTGGGATTTTTATTAATTTTTTTGGCTGCAGATATGAAAAAGTTTATATCGGATGCTATATCTATATAGGGACTTGGTCCAAAAATGGACCGATCCTGATCATGTTTGGTAAAGTCTCTTGTATTTTGCAAAAATATATACAAACAAAATTTGAGAAGAATCAGTGCAATAGTTTTGTTTTTTAATAGATTTAAGTGAAGATCGGGAAGCAGCTCTATATGGGGTCAAAGGGATCATTTTTGGACTACTCATTAATGGATGTAATGAACGCATACAAATTTGGACATAATTGACAATTTGGATCTTATGGCAATTTATGTCGATTTCATATGGGTAATTTGTATGGGTAATTTGAACATGGACCGATTCTCACCAATTTCAATAGCGTTCATCCCATGGCCGATAAAAGCTTATATACCAAATTTCATCAAAATATATTCATATTTGCGACCTGCAGTTTGATTACAAGGTTTACATGGACACACAGACGGACGGACGGACGGACGGACATTGTTAAATCAACTCAGAAAGTGATTCTAATTCGATCGGTATAATTAAAGATGGGTCTAGGTCAAATATTTTTGGTTGTTACAAACAGCAGCACAAAGTCATTATACCCAAACCACATAGTGGTATAGGGTATAAAAAAGCCGCGACCTTGTTAGCCAACAGCCCACTTTTGGTGCACGTTCACCCACGTCCACTGCTTTGACTGTTCCTTGGTCTCTGGTGTTTTGTGATAGATCCATATATGAAATGACGATATGAAATGGCGTAAAAATTTTATCAGATTGCTGTTGAACATCACCAACACTTCTTTGAAATGGTCAGATTGTTGCGCCTCTCGTCGAGTTCTAGCAATTGCGGAACTTATTCCGCGGAATCTTTTTCATTAGAATATATACGTGTAAAATCTAATGTACCTGTTACAGTCTCCAACACTGCACGCGCTTTCATCCTCCGATCGCACGATATCATTCCATGGATTATATGTACAACTTCTACCGTAAGAACCTGAACGTGTGGCGTCGCTTGTGCTGGTTCGTTCACAACGGAATTCAGTAAATCACGTCTTAACCATTGAAGTTGCTGGTGTAGAGTCTCCATAATATTTATCAAGTTCTTTACTTGGTTTCAATTTTTTACAGAAGTCTATTAACAGGTGATAAAAGGAGTGAGACCGAAAAAATCTTAACATACATAAAATGTAATACTAAGGAAACCATGGAAGCTAGAGTTTTGTGTTTTTTTTTTTATCTAATTAATATTATATTAAAGCTTATAGAAAAGATAACATTTATAGTTCTAATCACTACTTATGAACTTATGGACCATTTCCGGAAACTTTTCCTTTAGGTATTTTATAGAGGTTTTTGTCACATTTTTGAAACAAATAGTCCATCTTCGTTTAAAATATTCCACATTTTAGGTCGCCTTTCTTGGGCTCTTCTACTTCCTTTTTACAAGAGCCCAATATCTCTTCACTGGCTTAAGCTCCGGACAGTTTGGAGGATTTCCCTCCTTTGGTACATAAACTAAGTTATTATTCTTGTACCATTCAAAAGCTTTCTTACCGCAGTGACAGAATGCCAAACCGGGCCGAATAGATGTGGACACATTGTGTTGGCTTATGTAAAGAAGGAGACTTCTTTGCGAACCCTCTCCCATAAAAAATTCGGTATTTATAGAGCCCATTGTTTGCAATACCAGGATTTTCGAGCATTTGCAAGTAAAATTTTTTATGAAACATGATTTCAATTCCATATTTTTTGCAGTATTTGTGTCTGGAACTTTTTCCACTTTGTATGTTTTCAAACCTGCATTGACTTTAACTTTTCACACCGGATGTGTTTCGAGCTATTTTCTTGGCCTTACAAACATCTTATGGACTTTCCCGAATCAATAGTCAAATTCTTCTGATTCTTTCTAATAACATTGGAATTAGTTTGATGGTAGACCTTTGATTCTTTGACCAACTTTTTGTAAGACCAAGTTGGTAGTTCTGAAAATATTTAGTAATTTTAGCACGTACTTCTATTCACTCATTTTAATCAAACTAACAATAAAAGTAACGGGTTGCCATTCAACATAACTTGATCAAAAACAAAATTCAAATAAACCCAGCAAAACTTTCCATTACATGTAATGAGCTTTAGAATAAGAAATAAAAAGTGTTTAGTAGTTACCTTTCCATTACGAAACCCATTATTTTAATATGGGGGTGTCTATGGAGGAAAGGCCTTACCGGCACCTTACTAGGTACTGATACAAATAGCTAGTTACTTTATGGATAACAGGAAGGGTTTTGAGTAATTCGTTACATGTAGGGAGTAAAGTAAATTTCTGTAAAAACAGCACATTGGTATCGCACAATATGTTGTAAATAATGTAATGTAAAATTTATCAGTTTTTGCTGTGTTTTTTGTCCAATGCACTATGGACGGAAATGCATTTTTTTTGGCATAAAAAAGATGCTAATAAAGATGCTACAGAGCTGTAAATTGGTACATATACTAATAATGATATTCTTAAGAAATATTAAAATTTGCAGGTCGATACGACCACGCCCACGCTAAGTTGCAGGTAGATGTTCTAATTAGCTAAATAACGTTTCTTATTTAACGTCTGGAATATAAGCATGCGTTATATTTCCCCAAATCTGTACGCTAAGAAAAAAGATATTACCATAATATGTATAAAAAATAATAACAATTTACTCACATAAATATTTTTCAGACTTAGTACTAAGAATTTATTTAATCATCTTCGACATCTAACTCAACCGCAAATTCATATAAATTTTCGTTATCAGAATCATAATCTAATTCGATGTCCTACTCATCAGAATCATTATCGGTAACATAATTTGCTTGGTCAGTATCAAAAGACGGGAGCTCAAGTAGCGCAATGACTTCCTTTGGCAATATATTTTTTTTGATATGGCTAATCTCCTGTTAATAAAAATACTGGAAAGTAAAGGGTCCGAAGAATCCATTGACCTATTGAACACATCCGCCATAGTATTAACTCGATTATTTTTTCGTGCATGAGATCTCCTATCTTCTTTATAAATCTTTTTGCGCCCTTCTGAAGCATTTTCGCCGAGGCATCCGATAGGAAAAGGAGATATAGCTATAATTTGGGAACCATGAACCAAAATCTTATGAACTGTTGGCGACATCGGATACTATGGATACTTAGACATATATAATGTCATAGTTTTCTCGCATAACTGGTGGAATTTAAGGGCATTAATTTTATATTCACAGGAAATTGCTATTAAAATTGTTCGAAAATGTTCAAGAACAACTTAATCAAATTCCAAAACGGATGCAAATAACTTTTTATTTGAAAATGCCCTCCTTGCAGAATTACCATCATTAGTGCTTCCACTGCCGTTTTGTTTTGGCATATCCACAAGTAGTCCCATTTCTTTCCTTAATTTTTTCTGTATTGATTGTTTGCGAGTCTTCATCACCTCCTGTTCATTTTTGTCTTATTTGCCATTTATTTAATCCAATCCTGTAAGAAATTTTTAATACGAACTCCAGTATGCGTATCCAAGCATGAAGTGGACTGACACCGAAATTCAGGGTACCAGACTTTGGCTTAAATATTTCCGAATTAATGTCTCTAGTTTTCACAAAATGCTTTGCAGTAGCGCCACAGAGTGGACACGATTGACACGAGTTAGTTCCCGTTTAAATATTCAAAACTTTGCCATCTATAAGGGTCATATTCAGATCATAAGAAATCGTAATATTTCTTTCATTTAAAATAGAATATATATATGGCGTCAATTCTTGTATTTGTATGTCCAGATTGTTTTTTTCTGAAATAATATGTTGTTTGCTTTCCTTAGCAAATTCCATTTTAAGGGGGTCTACAAAATCGTACAGACTGAGGTGTACGATTCATCCACAAAACCTTTCCCAATTTGTCTATTATTTTTAGTGGGATAACTGTTGTAACAAATAGTGATTGATAGATTGATGAAGGTTCATTCCCTTGAAATCGCTGTTTGTATATGGCCTGTCCAGTTGATCCGTCAAATCCATAACTTAGGACGAGCATGACATCAGTTATTTCTGGATATTGTGCAAGTACTTCCTCTTGCAAAAGTAGTATTCGACTGGCAGTGTGATTTAGCAAATTTTGCAAAGAAACTTGCGCAGCGGTTTCTGTTACAATTATTCCAGCTGGTCTACATTTTAATTTAGCTTGCACTACTTTGTCATAGCTTGGGTATATATTACTAGAATGCAATTTATTTATTTCTCTCATATTAATATATTGTCTTTTACTTAATGAATTTTCCAGAAAAAATGAAAGAGCTTCATTTGGTGTAAGAAAGATCGGTTCATTCAAAAATAATTTTTTTTATTTCAGCTGGTCTATTTGAAGTAAACCAAGATTCATTTAAAAAAAAATGCCGTATCTGCTGATACCGTGGCAGCATGTACAATCAGACTTGTGTCATGTTCGTGGGTTTCTAGTTCGGATGCCAGCTTTCTCTTAAGCCGTGGTCCCGCATCTGTTTCTGCGTTTTTGTTATCAAGTTTGACCATCGACTCATCGACTATGATGAGAGCCATTTGGCATGTTTAGTTTCAAAAGTAGATATAGTTTTATTACATTTTGGTAATTTTCTCTTGATATAAACTCCTACTTTTTTTCAAAGCATCTCTTTTTTTATCAATACTAATACCATTAGTGCCAAGTTGTTCAAATATCCAGTTTGAAACAGCGTTTGCATTTCGCTTGTTATCCAGCCAAACCTGTAGCAATGTTGAATGGCTAAAAGCTAAATTCACTGGGAAATCCAAAATATTTGGAGAATGGGCAAAATTGGGCAAAAAACGTTAATAACATATTAAAATAGGCAGACTCTAATTTATTCGTAAATAAATACATTTTGGCACAAGTTGGCAGAAAGTTAGTTTTCGATCTACGAGGCATTGTCAAGTTGGTTCGGTTTTCTCTATTGTAACACTTAACGCATATAATTCACATAATTACATATAATTTACATTCTACATACCTTGACCTTCATTTTCCATATTTTTTAAAAATGTTTTGTTCACTTGTATCAATTTCCTGGTAGCACGAAGTTTAGAAAAAGTTTCTTCTATTTTTAATAAAAAAAAAAAACAGCTGTTAATTAAACATTGCAGTTTGCAGCCGTAGTAAAGTAACAGGGTTGCCATCAGATTATTTTTAATTTTGAAATAAGTATACTAAGACTATGGACTTTAAGAATATCTAGCAAAAATTAGAAAATACATTCATGAAAATTTTTACTTTATGCCAAAAATATGGCAAATCCGGCCGCAGTGCAATGATGACTATCGCCGCGAAATTGTTTGTTTCATTAAATTTAACTCATTATTTATAGTTTTTACTAATACAAACAGTGGTTATTACCTGTAAGTATTTACATAAATTATTACCAGGAAGTTCTTACATTTAGCTTGAAATTATTAAAAGGTGTGAGGTTAACATTACCATGTAATGCAACGGTAATAACTACATTACCAAGGTTTTGCTGGGATGCTTGCGAAAAAAGTTAAGAGAAAAAGCATGTGTTAAGGTGACAGGAACGGTGTTGTTTTCAATTAACTACGAGAGAAGTTCACAAGACACGGATTTGTCCAGGAATCTTACTTTGAGTGTTATTTATCGTTTGCATGAAGATATGTACTCGTACAAAGGCGATAGAAGAATTATGGGCAGTTTTTTTTAATTCACCGTCTCACACTGTATTGGTTCTTCGAGAATATTTCGCACAAACCACCGTATTCGCCTGATTTAGAACCGTTTAACTTCAGGCTATTCAATAAACTCAAAAGATCAATCAGGGGATACCGTTTTGAGGAGCTAAAAGCCGAATCGCTGCCGGCTTTAAAGGCCATTCCGGAAATCGACTTTAACAACTGTTTCGAGAATTGGCATAAGTGTATTGCATGGGAGGGGAATTAATTTGTAGGCAATGAATTTTATTTAGAAGAAGAAATAAATATTATTTTTTCTAACAAAAGTCACACTTACATTTGAATACAAAAATATGAGCATTCTGAAAATGATCTATTTACTAAAAGTCTGTTAATAGTTTAACTTTTTGAGGTTTCAAAAAAATTATTATCTATTAGTTTTTCGTTTTAGTCTCCAGACAATTTTTTTGAACTCAAAACAATTCTAAGGAACTTCTATTTTTATCAAAAAAAGTTATTTTAAAAACTCATAAATTACTTTCAGTTTAAAACATTCACATACATCAAATTAGCCTGTACGCATTATTTCTTCAATAAATTACTTCACCTTTTTTTTTTGTTTTCATGAAGACACAGAAATTTGTTAAAACTTGTCGTTTATTCAATTCAATTCAAGAAAAAAAAAATAATAAAAACTAAAAACTGTCACAATACCAAACTTGTAAATTGCTTAAAGAAATTATCACTGTAATTTTTTGTACAAATATAAACGGGAAAATATATATTTTTTTTAATAAAAAAAAAAAAGTAGACTAGCAAAAAATAAACATACAGAAAATGTATTTTTAGTCAAGTCAAACAAATTTACAGGCCTTTTGGAATCTTTTTTTAAGCACAAAAAAAAATGCTAATGTGTGGGGAGAATGATTTTTTTTATGAAAGAAATTCTTCTTGTCTTCTTCTTTGTAGCTTACATGTCATTAAAATATTTATTACCAAGGAGGAGCAAGATATTCCATATATTTTTTATGTATTTATATTTAAATGATTCCCTAAGAACTACAATTTTGCATTATTTTTAAGTTTTATTTTTTCTATGTTGGAAAGTCTGTCTTTTTTTTTTCTTTGTCTTTGATTGACTTCTTGTAATTGTAATCAACACGTACGAGTAGAGTACGTTATGTGAAGAAAATGTAAAGTAATTTATGTTTAAATTATTTCGTTAAAGAAAAACAAACAATTAAGGTATGCTTTTATGTCTAAGAGTAGTTGCATGCGGGCGTGGAAACCTGTAGCCACATAAAACGAGTACGACTAATACTAACTGGGTCAAAAGCCACTATTATACAGTTTAGAATGTGCATATAAATGTATACTGCAGTGAAATGTTAGCAAATACTTGTGTTTAATGAAAAGGTGGTAAAATTACCAAAAACATGCGAAACTGTTTCTTTTTACATAAATTAAATATTTAAGGCAAACATGATTATTTATTAAAAAAAAGGTGTTGCAAGTGAAAGAAAAATGTTGCAATAGAATTGACGAAAGAAAATCTAAAACAAAAAGAGAGTGTTTGTAACATTCAACATAATGCTCTGAACCTTTAAATGATTTTCTTTCACTATTTTTTAATTTATGTCTTTTATTTTATGAAAAAAATAGTTCATATTAATAATGGTTGAAGTGTTTATGACAAAAAATTACAATCGATGTCCTGGATGATCCCTAAAATGTTTTTCTCAACCGGATATAATTCTTAAAATGTTTAACATTTAGCAAAGTACCTGCATAATTGTCATAACCTTTTCCTTGTATACAAAAATAAAAATAAAAGTTTCCAATTTCTTAAGTACTTCCCATTTGCATACTTTAATATCTTTCAAATTTACCGATAGGATGTTTTCTGAAAAGACAAACAAAAAGAGAAAACAAAACACTTCTACTTAAAACACTTGTATCTTGAAAAGAACCAACTCAAGTACTTAAATATGTGTTCTTAGTGTGTTTAGCAAGAATAATCTTCATGTTTTAGTTTTTTGCTTTTAATTTTCAGCAAAAAAGCATGCACATTAATGAATGAATTTCGAAACTGTAATATGAAACTTAAGTGCAGCTGGTTTTTTGAGTTACTTAAAAAAAAATGTTGCATAATTTTTAATTTCAAGTAGTTTGTTGTTTAAAACCTGGCAATATTGTGTGTTTTACGAAGAGGTAATTTAAGAGATAAATGATAATTAATAAGAATATTAATGTTATGGCGATATTGTTCAGAAAGTTTTCTATTTTCATCGAAATAACAAAATCAATAAATAAAAAATGTTACACAATAAATTAATAAATACTAGCAGATTCCAGCACTCGAAAGTCGAGTGCAATTCCTAGGCAACTTTTAACTTAACTAGTTCAAGATGTTTTTTTGGTTTATTATTATTGTGAATGAAGATAACAAACTCATTAACAAACACATTAACAAATTTAATAAACACACACAAAGCATATGTATAATTTTATGTATGTGTTAGTAGCAACTTTAAGTGTAATTTACCCAAAATAAAGGAAAAAAATTTAAAAATCTGTAAATCTGGGGAACAGCTAAAAAGAAATAACTTTCAAAAAATATACGTTTGGCCGAAATCGGGATAAAATGCTAGAATAAAAAATCGGTAACAAAAAATCGCCTAGCCTATTAATATTATAGATAAACAAAATTTCAAAGTAAGTTACTTAAGCTAAACGTATGTAACTTGGAATTTTGTTTGGATAGTATTTAAAAAAATATATCCTCAAAATTTTATATATTTATCTTAATTATTGCGATATATCAGCAGCATAATAAATTATACTAGCAGATTCCAGCGCTCGAAACTCGAGTGCAAATTCTAGGAAATTTTATTTTTTCATTTAATAACGACCCTAAAGGTATGCTTCACAATTCAACTTATTTTAAATGAGGAAAACAAACTCAACACATTAACACAAACACATTAACAAATTTAATAAACACACACATAGCATTGTATAATTATACCCTATACCACTATGTGGTTTGGGTATAATGACTTTGTGCTGCTGTTTGTAACTACCAAAAATATTTGACCTAGACCCATCTTTTATTATACCGATCGAATCAGAATCACTATCTGAACGATGTCCGTCTGTGTGTCCATGTGAAGCTTGTAATCAAACTGCAGGTCGCAAATATTAATATGTTTTGATGAAATTTGGTATATAAGCTTTTATCGGCCATATGATGAAGGCTATTGAAATTGGTGTGAATCGGCCCTTGTTCACACCTAGCCCCCATACAAATGACCCCTATGAAATCGACTTAAATTGCCATAAGATCCAAATTATCACATAAATCTTATTCAAATTGGGTTTGTATGTGTTTATTACATCCACTAATCAGTAATCCAAAAATGATGCCTATGGGATAACTCTTAAGTCATTGGCCCCATATACAGCTGCTTCCCGATCTTCACTTAAATCTATCAAAAAACAAAAATATTGCACGGATTCTTTTCAAATTTTGTTTGTATATATTTTTGCAAAATACAAGAGACTTTACCAAACATGGTCAGGATCAGTCCATTTTTGGGCCTAGTCCCCATATAGATATAGCATCCGATATGAACTTTTTCATATCTACAGCCAAAAAAATTAAAAAAAATCCCACTAAAATTTGGTTTATGCTTATTTTCTATATCCAGTTAATTGGGCCTGAGGCGATTTGGTCTCTAAACGCATGGTATATCGTATAGTCGGTCTAGACCGACTATAATTTTCTTACTTGTTTATTTTTCATTTTTCATTTTTTATTTTATATTTTTCATTTTTCGTTTTTTATTTTTCACATTTCATTTTTAATTTTTCGTTTTTCATTTTTCATTTTTTATTTTTAATTTTTCATTTTTCATTTTTCATTTTTTATTTTTCATTTTTAATTTTTCATTTTTCATTTTTAATTTTTTAATTTTCATTTTATATTTTTTATTTTTAATTTTTAATTTTTTAATTTTTAATTTTTTATTTTTCATTTTTCATTTTTAATTTTTCATTTTTCATTTCTTATTTTTCATTTTTTATTTTTCATTTTTCATTCTTTATTTTTCATTTTTCATGTCTTATTTTTCATTTTTTATTTTTCATTTTTAATTTTCAAACAGGTTATAACATATCATAATTTTTTCGCCAATAGAATCATAATTCACACCGATTTTGTATTATGTCCCACATGGTATGCTGTATTTGTTATTGTATTGTAAAATAGAAATTTTCCCCCCTGCGGTATAGATGTTTACGCATCAAAAATCTGGAGTCTAATCGTCCTATTCGCTAGCCAAACTATTTTTTATTTACCAAAATATAATTCTAACATTAAGTTTATACTATCACAAATAATGAATTTGTGATAGTATTATAAGCTAAAATTTGAAACTTCGCTTACGGAATTACACCAATCTTTAACCTATTGCATATGTACGTACTTATTTAATTACTAAGTAACCTAATGCTGCCTGTCGATAGCCAATTGTCTACGTCTTTCATTTTTATAATTAATTCCCATATTTGAAGAATTATTTACTTATTGTAACATTTGGTGGTATTAATTACATGTTCTATACGTATTAAGATATACATTGTGATTGATAAAATCTGTGGAGGCCATTGTTGTTGATATTGGAAATTTGTTTTGTTTTTATATTTGGGGGTGTATTTTAATTAATACGTAAAAACAGTAATAATAATAAAGCAAAACAAAAATGTTGTTGAAAAATTTAAGGGCGTTTTGTTTGGAAATTAATTAACATTTCATTAATATAAAATACAAATTTTAATTTCAGTTATATAAACTTTTATCGGCCACATAGTGGTTAAGGGTATAATATACATACATATGTATAGGGTATATTATAATATATCAACTTTTTCATATCTGCAAGCAAAAAATTAATAACAATACCACTAATATTTGGTTCAAGCCTATTTTCTATATCCAGTTATTGCCTCAGCAAAGTTAGATCCAAAACCCTCCTATTTCAAAAAGCATGGGTATCGTATAGTCGGTACAAGCAGACAATAATGTTCTTGTTTGTTGTGTCAATGTTTCGAAATATTATACAATCGGCCAAGCACTTTTAAGAAAAAGATTATTTTTTAAGAAAAGGCTTGTCTTAAGAAAAAGTAACATTTTTAGGAAATATATTTTTTTTGAAAAACCACTTTTTTCTTCATTTTTGAAGAAAAAGTACTTTTTACGAAAATGCACTTTATTGGGAACTGGTACTTTTTGAAGAAAAGTCATTTTTTTTAGCGAAATGTACTTAAATAAAAACGTATTTAAGAAATTATAGCTTTTTAAAAAATTTAACTTTTTAAGAAAAACTACTTTTCGAAAGAAGGTAGATACTTAAAAATATTATTTTTTAAGTACTTTTTTTTAAAAAGATACTTCTTTAAGAGAAGGTACTTTTTTAAGAAATGGTACATATTAGGAAAATATACTTTCCTAAGAAAAAGCAGGAAAAGCAACTTTTTAAGGAAAATTTATTTTTTAAGAGAAGGTATTTTTATAGGAAAAAGTTATTTTTGAGAAAAATTAATTTAAATTTTAAGATAATATACTTTTGTAAATTTTAAAAATAGTACATTTTGAAGAAATAGTAATTTTTTAAGGAAAGTTTTTTGTTAAAGATACTTATTTGAGAAACTTCACTTTTTCAAGAAATGAAATTTTTTTTTGAAAAGGCTAGTTTTTAAGAAAAGGTACTTTTTAAGCAAAAAGTTACTTGTTTAATATAGAGTACTTTTTTAAGAACAGGCACTTTTATAAGAAATGATACTTTTTTATGAAAATTAATTTTAAAAAAATACTTTTCGAGAAAAGGTACTTTTTAAAACAGTTAACTTTTTTAAGAAAAACTGCTTTTCGAAAGGTTCATTTTAAAACAATAATTTTTTAAGAAAAGTTTTTTTAAGTGGGTTATTTTTTAG
>OY821519.1:225167115-225254615 GCA_963682025.1 Cordilura impudica | reverse complement strand
TATTGTGGAAATAAAAAATGGAAAATATAATTGCATAATTTGAGAGCTGAGATGAAAATTGGACGAGCATGTAGAAAAAAAAAAATGTAAAATTTTATGATTATTTATGTACATTAAAATGTTAGTTAAAACAAAGTTGGATTGTTTAAATT
Organism: Cordilura impudica; assembly: GCA_963682025.1. Classification (NCBI taxonomy): domain Eukaryota; kingdom Metazoa; phylum Arthropoda; class Insecta; order Diptera; family Scathophagidae; genus Cordilura; species Cordilura impudica. Next base: position 225,254,463 of record OY821519.1, on the reverse strand, counting down.
AAATATTTAGCTTTGTTTTTAGGTAATTTACCTAAAGTCTACTTAATAATTAATGATATGGTTTTAGTTTAGTTAATTATGACAACACTCTTTCTTAACATAACCGAAGGGGTTGTGTTAATTTTCTTTTACAACCATTTTCTTTTGTTAAATATTCAACCAAGTTCAATAACCTTTTTTTGTTTGGTTTCTTTCATATTTGTTGTGACAAATTGTAGTTTAGCGTTAATTGTTATTATGGATGACGATGTTAAGAAATATAAAAATATAATTTGTACTTGACAGGCTTAAAATGTTGTAATTTGTCTCGTTAAAAAATGAAAATATAAATAAAAAAAAAATTAAAATTGAAAGTACATTTTGTGTTTCATTGATTTCTTGTGAAATCAGCTTATCAAGAAAGAAATATTTAGAAAGCGTAACATTATTTTCTTGTTAGATTTATAAAGAAAATTTTGAATAAACCATTAACACAACATTAGGGACGTTCACATAATATTTAAATAAAAAATCAAGAAAATTGTAATAAATTTATGGAAATTTTTGAAAAAATAAAACCAACTCAAAAATTATGATCAACACTCATTTTAAACTTTAGAAAAAATATGTACATACTTGCTTTTTGAGAAAAGTTACTTTTTGAAGAAGGGTTTTTTTGAAAGAAAATGTACTTTTTTTGAAGTAGTACATTTTTAAGATAAAGTGCTATTTTAACAATACTAGGTAAGAAAAAGGTCTGTAAGGTATGAGCGACAAATATTAAAAAAGATATTTATTTGGGTATTAATTTTTACTAGCAGATTCTAGGCACCCTTATTTTTCAACTTAGCCAATTCACAAACCAACACTTTTATGGTTTATTATTGTGAATGAAGATAACAAACTCATTAACAAACACATAAACAAATTTAATAAAACACATATAGCGTATGTATGTGTTAGTAGCAACTTTAAATGCAATATACTCAAAATAAAGGAAAAAATTTAAAAATCTGTGAGTCTGCAAAACGGATAAAAAGAAATACCTTTCCAATAATATATGTTTGGTCAAAATCGGGATAAAACGGTAGAACAAAACATCGGTCACAAGAAATCGAATAGCCTATTAATTTTTTTATTAAATAAAAATTAGACCAAATTTCTTTTTCTATTTTTTTTTCGTATTTTCTGAATGAGGTAATCTACATTTGTTGCTCGATATCCATTTCTAACTACTCTTTTAAGTTTGTCCAAAAATTTTTTACTGATCTAAGTTGGTGGGTTGTTATCTTTCGGCACAAATTTGTTCTTTGTGGTAGTTTTGGCGTAGTGGAACGTCGCTAAATATGGCCAGAAAACTATTTTTTAATTTTCATGCTATTTATATCGTATACCACTATCTGGTCAAGGTATAATGACTTTGTGCTGATGTTTGTAACTACCAAAAATAGTTGAGCTAGACCCATCTTTTATTATACCGATCGAATCACTTGCTGAATTGATTTAACGATGTCGTCCGTCCGTCTTTGTGTCCATGTAAACCTTGTAATCAAACTACAGGTCGCAAATATGAATATATTTTGATGATATTTTGATAATTTAGTATATAAGCTTCTTGGGCCAAAGGACGAACGCTATTGAAATTGGTGAAAATCGCTTCCTGTTCAAAACTAGTCCCCATACAAATAATCCCTATGAGAATGACTTAAATTGCCATAATATCCAAATTATCATATAGATCTCCGTCAAATTGGGTTTATCTATGTTTATTACATACATTTATCAGTACTTCCCGATCTTCACTTAATTCTTTAAAAAAACGAAAAATATTGCACAGATTTTTCTCAAATTGGTTTGTTTATATTTTTTGAAAATATAAGTGACTTAACCGAATATGGTCAGGATCGGTCAATTTTCGACCTAGTCCCCATATAAATATAGCATCCGATATGAACTTTTTCATATCTGCAGCCAAAAAAATTAATAAGAATGCCACTCAAATTTAATTTATGTTTATTTTCTATATCTAATTAGTTGGATCTGAGATATAGGGTCTCTAAACGCATGATATAGGGTATCGTGTAGACGGTCTAGACCGACTATAATTTTCTTACTTGTTTTTGTTTCTCATTTTGATTTTTTTGATAACTGCTGTAACAAATTAGTTTATTCCCTCTTCCTAAGCGTGTTATATGATTAACTTCAAAAGGTCGAAAAGTTTGAATTTTAAAATTGATTCTGACATCTATCTACCTGGCGAAAATTATTTTTAGGGTTAGCATAAATTTTATTATCTAAGTTTAGGGGCGGCAGAATCGGAAACCTCCTCGAATGGACCGCATTTTTATTTTCATTGATTAAATACTTCACTTTTCATGGCGACGAATTTTATAAGCTTCAATTATTAGTACGAAGACCTAATCAATGAATCTGTGACTCTTTGAATGTCATTCATTTTGATCAATTGTTTTGTCGTTGCAGCTAAATCTCTTAAATCTCGCTGCTAAATCCAGAGAATATGGCAGATGAGGTACGAAATTATAGAGAACTTCAGGAATTTTGTGATGAGGACTACACATATACATATGTACTAGGGCGTTTCACAAAAAACATTTTTTTTTAAATTTTTGTAACTTTTATCCGGAAAATTGATTTTTTTAAACATAAAGTTATTGTTTCTCTAGCCTTTATTTTAACAAAACCAGATATATCACTTCTGAAAAGTCCAGTATCTTTAAAAAAAAATATTCGCGGAAACCACTTTTACTGGAGAAAATGAATGAATGTATGATGAATCTTTTAAGTTCTGCAATACACTTATCATTATAAGTTTGCATTTACAGCTAATCCGCCCTTGAAAAATATGGGTTTCCTAACTCCACGCTCACCCTTCATGGAAATTTGATCTTACTTGGACGTTTTGCGTGCTTCATATTCAGAAAATTTAAAATAATACTTTTTTTTTGCCATTCATTGCCTTCCACATTAAAGTTAAGCCGATGGCACAATGAATACGTTGCGTGCGATAAGTCGAATTTTTCGACTGACAGAAAAGTTGTTTACATGCATGCGCAATGTCTGATGGCAGAATGAACACGTTACGGCGATTACGGCGCATACGGCGAATGCGTTCGTACGTCGAAGTTAAAATGTTTTCAACTTTCGACGTATACATTGTACGTTTGACAGCTGATATTTGTTATTATAAAGTGCAACAGCTTAACGGCAGAATGGTAAGTAAATATATATTGTAATAAAATATAGATTTAAATCAAAAGTTTAACTTTGTAATGTAATTTTTTTTTATATATTTGATGGAAGAACGTTTATGAAAATATGCAAAACGACTGTGGCTTTGACAATTTTTTCTGCATTTTTGGGGTTCATTTGCAGTGGAGATAGAAGTATTCTCCATCGTGCTGTTAGAATGCCAAAAGCATTTTCGACCTACGACCTACATAAAAAGGCAAATAATAGTAAATCACTAATAATAAAAAAAATTGTTATATTATCAGTCGCCATTATCTCCAGATATTTTCGCGCTTCATTTAAACATATAATGCTTAACACTATTTTAAGGGTGTCTTCCATTTCCATTTTTATTTCAAAACAAATCCAAACTTTCAAATTCAATTTTAATTTGTATAAAAAATGTCAACATTAACAGCTGATTTCATTTCTAGCCGTACGGCGACGACGTACTTTATGTGCCTTGCAATACGGCCAGTACGTTTGATAAGTCGACTTATAGGACACAACGTATTCATTGTGCCATCGGCTTTAGACTTATCATCCGTCACACATTTGTACTCAGTGCTTGTAGAGCAGTAATTTTTAGAAAGGAAACGTAGTCCGGCTTTAATAATTTGTACTTGTTTCTCAGTTGTTGCTGGTGAATTTTCACCTTTTTCTTTTGAACTCCCCTAGACTCCACATATTTCTTAACTATATTTTTGTGACATTGGTTTACTGTCTTGTGGATTAAGTTTTTTTTAAATCCCAAATCCTTGGTTGACATTGTTCAATCTTTTTGGATGGATTTTCTTTGCAAAATTTCCAAATCAGTTAAAGAGTGAATCTAATTCGTTAAGTGACATTTTTGATTTTAATTGATCAATGTTAATATTTTCTAATGAACAAGTTGATATTACCGTTATATTTTCAAATTTTTTTTATTTACCATATTTACATATTCCGTATTTTTTGTTCATACGTTATGTCATGTAAAATTAAAATTTTGGAAAAAGAAAATAACCCGAGGGAGTTAAATATATGTGATGAAGCAATTCAAACTTTAATTAATGGATTTTGGCCGATGTGTGAACTGGTGCATCGTCTTTTTCGCCAAATGCGAGCTTTTTTTTCTTTAATTTCATCACTTAAACGCTGAAATAAGTTAGCACAATACTCGTCATATATTGTTTTTCCTTTTTGAAGATAGTCAATATAAATTGTTCCATGTGCACCCCAAACGCCAGACGCCATAACCTGGCCTGCAGATGAAACTGGCTTCGCATTCTTTGGACACGATTCTTCCATTTAGTCCACTGATTTGACTCAGATGAACCTTTGTCTCAGATGAACTCATGTATCATCAGTGGTTACGAATCGATGCAAAAACTTGGCTTTGTTGTAGTGCAAATATCTTCAGGGCGCTGTTGTGGGCAAACGCGGCACCCATCTTGCGGACAGCTTTCTTATATCCAAATTTTAAGTCAATATGCGTCGGATCGTTTTGGGACCGCCCTCGTGAGCGTCGTATTTCAAAATCATTACAATTTTGGCCTTATCCGAATTGTGGGATAACTATTTTTAGGGTGGCCAGATCGAGAACTAAGCGTCGTAGATGAAAATGGTTGGCATTTTGCCCCTAAGAAGAGGTAACTTTTTTTAGGGTAAAAAAAAACTAAACATTTTGCGGGAACAAAAAATCGCTTATATTTCGAAAACTAAGGGTCGTAGAGTAACATGATTGACAGTTTGCCCCTAGCTATGACATTACAAATTAACTGGCCGTTCACTATTTTTAAGGTATGCCAAATCGAATAAGGTAAAATTTTGGCGGGACACATAAAATCGCATATAATTCGAAAGCTTTGCATCCAAAATGTTTTACATTTTACCCCCTAGCTACAATATCCCATATAAATTAGGCGGATGTTTTTTTTAGGGTTGCCAGATCGAAAAAGAATAAACATTTGTCGGGTGACATATAAACTCTAATACGAGTATCTCGAAAACTAAGCGTCGTAGAACAATATACCATATAAATTAGCCATAACTATTTTTAGGGTTGCCAGATCGAAAAACTTAAAAATTTTTTAGCTGGAAACATAAAATCTATTATGTATCGAAAACGTCGAAAGCATTGTAGAGCAAAGTAGATGACAACCTGAATTTTCTAAAAAAGCGCCTTTTGTTAAAAAAGTTTCATTTTTAAAAAAGTTTCTTTTCGTAAAAAAAGTATTTTTACCGCTTTGTAGCCAACTCGTGTACTTATATATATATATGTATATATTCGTCTTAAATAGGAACTTATTATCTTTCCAAACTCGTTCGATATTGAGAGTTACTAATTTTTAAGTGATAGAAGTCCCAAAAAAGGTTTTTACAGAATCAATTAAAAATTTTATTAAAAATTAAAATTTTTAAATAAGCCCTTGACAACTAAATTCCAAAAATATTACTTTTTAGCAGTGTATATCATAATATTTCAATTAAAAATTCAATAAAATAGCTTGTATCTCGAAAATTGTTGACAATTTGCTAGACCATTACAAAATAACTATTTTTACAGTTTCCAGATCGAAAATATTTTACATTTTGGCGGGGACATAAAAATTAAGCGTCGTAGGTCAATATTCCATATAAATTGGAACATAACAGTTCTTAAGGTTGCCAGGTCGAAAAACGTAAAATATTTGGCGGGTAACATAAAATCGATTATATTTCGACAACGTCGCACAGTAACACCCTTATAACAAATAAGGTTGCAAAAATCAAAAATTTCATGTGCGTTTACGATATTTTGAATAAACTCTTATAGGAAATTGTTCAAGGATTACAAATTTGCTACCTTCAATAAAATCAGATTTTTAGTTTAGGAGATATAACCCTTCAAAGTTGACCGATTTTCAGTTAAAAAAAAACACACAGTTCTTAGGAGTTTGGTCCAGTTTCAGGTAGAATATAAAAAACTAGTTCTTTGATTATTCCTTTACCTAATTCAACAAAGTCCAGCTGCCCCTAGTTGCTCCTTTTCTGCTACAGGTAATAAAGACATTGTTCCAGTTTTCAGAAAAACACACAATTTTAGCCACCTTGGTTTCAGGTTGAATTTAAAAAAAAAGGTAACTATTCGTAATTTTTTCATTTCTGGTGATTTATATATTTATTCAGTATATTATAGAAAAATATTTTACTGTTTGCTTTGTGTTTCTCCAGGAGTCAAATCACCGTATTCGTTATCGAAATTTTTCGATTGAAATAATTTTTTTATTTCCCAAAATAAAATGCTGAGAATAATTTTTTATACCCTATACCACTATGTGGTTTGGGTATAATGACTTTGTGCTGCTGTTTGTAACAACCAAAAATATTTGACCTAGACCCATCTTTAATTATACCGATCGAATCAGAATCATTTTTTGAGTTGATTTAACAATGTCCGTCCGTCCGTCCGTCCGTCCGTCCGTCCGTCCGTCCGTCTGTGTGTCCATGTAAAGCTTGTAATCAAACTGCAGGTCGCAAATATGAATATATTTTGATGAAATTTGGTATATAAGCTTTTATCGGCCATGGGATGAACGCTATTGAAATTGGTGAGAATCGGTCCATGTTCAGACCTAGCCCCCATACAAATTACCCCTATGAAATCGACATAAATTGCCATAAGATCCAAATTGTCATATAGATCTTACTCAAATTGGGTTTATATGCGTTCATTACATCCATTAATGAGTAGTCCAAAAATGATGCCTTTGGCCCCATATAGGGCTGCTTCCCGATCTTCACTTAAATCTATTAAAAAACAAAAATATTGCACTGATTCTTCTCAGATTTGGTTTGTATATATTTTTGCAAAATACAAGAGACTTTTCCAAACATGATCAGGATCGGTCCATTTTTGGACCTAGTCCCCATATAGATATAGCATCCGATATGAACTTTTTCATATCTGCAGCCAAAAAAATTAATAAAAATCCCACTCAAATTTGGTTTTTGCTTATTTTCTATGTCCAGTTAGTTGGGCCTAAGAGATAGGGTTTCTAAACGCATGGTATAGGGTATCGTATAGTCGGTCTAGACCGACTATAATTTTCTTACTTGTTTTTTTTTTAGAGTTGAAGAGTTATGGTCTCTGATTAAGAAGAAAAGCGAATCGTGGTCGAGTGTTTGTCCGTCATATTCAAATAATAAACCAAAATATGGAATTTCGATTGATTTTACTCGATATCGAAGGCGGTGATTTGGCCCCAAGTAAATCGCAATTTACCAAGTGTCTATTTTTTCATTATTTTTCGACTTTGATGGAAAATGAAAATTTTTTTTTTTAATTTATGGATAACAATTTTAAAACATAAAAACCTTGAAAAAATAACATAAAAAATAAAAAAATTTTAAAAATCATGTTTTTTAGATAACATAGACATGATTTTTTCATGCCGTTAACAAATTTAAACTTTGATAACCCATAAGTAAACATCTAGAAGGTGTATCGCACTTATTTAATATGCTGGACAATTATCTATCATATGCCTTTTAACTTATTTGATTATCTCAAACGGTTCAAAAGTTATAATTTTTGCAACGAAAAATCACAAATGGCGCCACTTTATGTCGAAAGAATCGTAAAGCAAAACTAGAATTTTCTAAAAAAAAATCCTTTTTTTAATAGTGCGTTTACATCTAAGCAAAATCTAGTATATACGAAATCTCACTTATGTTTACTAGATTTCCCATACAAAACAAAATCTAGCTCGTTCTTAGATTTGTGCAAAATCTCACAAAATCTTGTCAAACTTGGGCACTACCAAATGATACTACTGTGTTTTTTTAATATTGTAGTAGAAAACTACAACGCAGTGACTGAAAAATTGACTTAAAAAAAAAAAACAAAAGCAAACAAGTTGAATAAAAAGGAAATAAAATATTAATTATAAATAACAAATAAGAAATTATAGTCGGTCTAGACCGACTATACGATACCCTATACCATGGTTTAGAGACCCTATCTCTTCGGTCCAACTAATTGGTTATAGAAAATAAGCATAAACCAAATTTGAGTGCCATTGTTATTAATTTTTTGGCTGCAGATATGAAAAAGTTCATATCGGGTGCTATATTGATATGGGGACTAGGTCAAAAAATGGACCGATCCTGACCATACTTGGTAAAGTCACTTATATTTTAAAAAAATATACACAAACCAAATTTGAGAAAAATCTGTGCAATATTTTTGTTTTTTGATAGATTTAAATGAAGATCGGGAAGCAGCTCTATATTGGGCCTATGACTAAGAATTGTCCTATAGGGATTTTTTTGGACTACTGATTAATGGATACAATAAACACATACAAACCCAATTTGACTAAGATTCATGTGATAGTTTGGATCTTATGGCAACCTATGTTGATTTCATAGGGGTCATTTGTATGGGGAGTAGGTCTGAACATGGACCGATTTTCACCAGTTTCAATACCGTTCATTCTATGGCCGATAAAGGCTTATATACAAAATTTCATCAAAGTATATTCATATTTGCGACCTGTAGTTTGATTACAAAGTTTACATGGACACACAGACGGACGGACGGACATCGCTAAATCAATTCAGAAAGTGATTCTGAGTCGATCGGTATAATAAAAGATGGGTCTAGGATAAATATTTTTGGTAGTTACAAACAGCACCATTAAGTCATTATACCCAAACCACATAGTGGTATAGGGTATAAAAATGACGAGTCTATAATAAAAAAAATATTTAGTAATTGAAAAGTTATAATTATACCCTATACCACTTGTGTTTGGGGATTATGACTTTGTGCTGCTGTTTGTTACTACCAAAAATATTTGACCTAGACCCATCTTTAATTATACCGATCTAATCAGAATCACTATCTGATTCGATTTAACGATGTCCGTCCGTCCGTCCGTCCGTCTGTGTGTCCATGTAAAGCTTGTAATCAAACTGCAGGTCGCATAGGATGAACGCCATAGGATGAACGCTATTGAAATTGGTGAGAATCGGTCCATGTTCAGACCTAGCCCCCATACAAATGACCCCTATGAAATCGACTTAAATTGCCATAAGATCCAAATTATCATATAAATCTTAGTCAAAATGTTACCATTAAATAAATAAAAAAAGTGGTTTCAAGAAACCCAAAATTTCAATTTCATGTGATTTTAAATTCGCTCTTATTCAAATAACAACGTTTCAAGAACAGGGCTACATATGTTTTATTTTAATCGGCTGTTTATTATAGGAAACAAAATCTCACAAAATGTCAAAAAAGTTAGATGTAGATGGTATAGATTTTGAAATAGATTTCAACTAATCTCTAATAGATTTTCCTCAGATGTAAATGCACCATAAAAAAGTTTCATTTCTTAAAAAAGTTTCTTTTCTTTAAAAAGGAACTTATTATCTTTCCAATCTCTTTCGATATTGAAAATTGATGGAGTTACTAATTTTTAAGTAATGGAAGTCCCAAAAAGGTTTTTTACTCAATAAATTAAAAATTTAACGATGTTATAAAATTTCTAAATAAGCCCTTAACAACTAAATTCCAAAAAATTTACTTTGTAGCATAATATGTGCCATAATATTTGAATCAAAAATTCAATAAAATAATGCGTCTTTAAAACAACAAAGCAGTTCTAACACACCAAAAAGGGTTGCTGTTTAAAAAACCGCATAAAAATAATACAATGACCCCTTTTTAAAAATTCATATGTATGAGCACACATAAATATTTTTGAATCATTTTTGTATTTTCATAAAGAATTTCCTTATTTATTAACAGCGGTTTTTATGTGGCTTATCCCAAAACCAGTAACATCAAAACGTGGCTTTCATAATAAACATCGAATTTTAGAAATAATTTATACCTTTGTGATTATGATTGATTAATATGCATTACAAGTAAAATACAATAATAAATTATGGTTTGGATGGTTTCTTTTAAAAATTTCAAGTGTGTATTATCTTTTTCTGTAATATCCATCTCTGGTGGTAACTAAAAACAACATGTGGTTATGTTGTTCTTTTATTATAAACATAGCCCCACTTAAATAATAGAAAATCATAAAAATTACATATACATAGATTCAATAAGAAAGAAATTCAATTATATTTAAAATTTTCTTTAGAAATTTCAAAATAATCTGTTCAACACAAATGTGCATGCTAAATATTACACAATAGATTTCCGATCAATATCTTTTTTTTTTTAATTTTCCCTAGGCGTTAGAAATGAATTTCACAGTTCTGTCATTCTATGTTCGGGGTTGTTTTCTGTTAAGCCTTAGGAAAAGACAAATATTCTTACACTCTACCTACCTGTTGGTGTTCTTAATATAAAGTGATCTGGAAATAATGCCCAATGTGTTGATAACACATGTTAGATTTTTAATCGAGAATAAATTTGGGTTTTCTGTTAAGAAAAGTTGTTGATTGATAAATAAAACAAAGCATATGTTCCTGCAAAATTATTATAAAACAAGTAAGAGGGTTAAATTTGGCTGTGCCGAATCTTTGTAACCTTTCACCCCTGTTCTAAACACAATACATATTATTAACCAAGGTTGTTAACACTTAGAGATAAAAAAGGCTAGATTTCTTCATATTATGATGGCTAGATTTTTTACAATGGTAAATACATGTAATTAAATTTTTGTTTGTTTAAAAAGAGTTATTCTCTTACTCTCGACAGAAAGCATTCGTTCACATATACAGAAAGAAAAACAACAACAAGCAAACAAACATAAGTATGCATCGCTGATACATATCTCAGTATATGCACATGTTGCGTAGTTTATTATATAAAATTTTATAGGAGTATCTTTACATTTTCGTACTCCATTCCGAAAATAATATTATCGTAATTTACCAGGTAAATGGTTTATTTTGTTAATGACAGTGATTTTTACAGACAGACGGACATAGACGGACATCGAGACATATATTGACTCGAGTTGTTATAAGGATCAAGAATTTATATACTTTCTGGGGCCGCAAATAGTTTTTTTCGATGAATTTCAAATGACAAACTGATAATACCCTTTCTATATTGGTTTCTTATTTAGCTTATTCTAATGGGAAGCCATATTGCAATGCTAATCTGTTAAGCACTGCATGGACGAATATTTTGTAAGAAGTTTTAGAAAACTAAATAAATTTTTTTAGATATAAACAGTAGAAATATGCGAATAGCAAAAAAACTGAGAAATACAAAGTTTTGGGCCAATCAAAAAACATTTAGAGGTGGCTCAACGCGATTGAAAATTTCAAGTGTGTTTTATATGGGGCAAATATGATTTTTATACCCTATACCACTATGTGGTTTGGGTATAATGACTTTGTGCTGCTGTTTGTAACTACCAAAAATATTTGACCTAGACCCATCTTTTATTATACCGATCGAATCAGAATCACTATCTGATTCGATTTAACGATGTCCGTCCGTCCGTCTGTGTGTCCATGTAAACCTTGTAATCAAACTGCAGGTCGCAAATATGAATATATTTTGATGAAATTTGGTACATAAGCTTCTATCGCCCATAGGATAAACGCTATTGAAATTGGTGCGAATCGGTCCATGTTCAGACCTAGCCCCCATACAAATGACCCCTATGAAATCGACATAAACTTCCATAAGATCCAAATTGTCATATAGATCTTACTCAAATTGGGTTTGTATGCGTTCATTACATCCATTAATGAGTAGTCCAAAAATGATCCCTTTGGCCCCATAGAGAGCTGCTTCCCGATCTTTATTAATAAAATTAATAAAAATCCCACTCAAATTTGGTTTATGCTTATTTTCTATGTCCAGTTGGGCCTAAGAGTTAGTTGGGCCTAAGAGATATTGTTTCTAAACGCCTGGTATAGGGTACCGTATAGTCGGTCTAGACCGACTATAATTTTCTTACTTGTTTTTTTTTTAAGATTTTACGAAATTTTCGTTCTATAGTTTAATTTTTCCGACAAATTGTTATATAATTAAGGATCAGTATTAAATTATCTTTCCAAAAAGCTATAAAACTTCAAAACTCGCCAAGAAATAGCAAATGCCCCATACCACTTTTGTGCCAAAAAAAAACTAGGTCATGAAATTTGATGGCATTTTTTCAACTTTAAAAAATTAATTAAATCCAACATTCTTTTTTAGTCTCTATACCTGTAAGCACTCAGCTATGAAGTATTGTTTTATTACCACCAAGTTAACCTATTAAGCATTGAGACCGAAAATGGAATTTTTTTTATACCCTATACCACTATGTGGTTTGGGTATAATGACTTTGTGCTGCTGTTTGTAACAACCAAAAATATTTGACGTAGACCCATCTTTAATTATACCGATCGAATCAGAATCACTTTCTGAGTTGTTTTAACAATGTCCGCCCGTCCGTCCGTCCGTCCGTCCGTCCGTCCGTCCGTCTGTGTGTCCATGTAAAGCTTGTAATCAAACTGCAGGTCGCAAATATGAATATATTTTGATGAAATTTGCTATATAAGCTTTTATCGGCCATGGGATGAACGCTATTGAAATTGGTGAGAATCGGTCCATGTTCAGACCTAGCCCCCATACAAACTACCCATATGAAATCGACATAAATTGCCATAAGATCCAAATTGTCATATAGATCTTACTCAAATTGGGTTTGTATGTGTTCATTACATCCACTAATGAGTAGTCCAAAAATGATCCCTTTGACCCCATATGGAGCTGCTTCCCGATCTTCACTTAAATCTATTAAAAAACAAAAATATTGCACTGATTCTTCTCAAATTTTGTTTCTACATATTTTTGCAAAATACAAGAGACTTTACCAAACATGATCAGGATCGGTCCATTTTTGGACCTAGTCCCTTTATAGATATAGCATCCGATATGAACTTTTTCATATCTGCAGCCAAAAAAATTAATAAAAATCCCACTCAAATTTGGTTTTTGTTTATTTTCAATGTCCAGTTAGTTGGGCCTAAGAGATAGGGTTTCTAAACGCATGGTATAGGGTATCATATAGTCGGTCTAGACCGACTATAATTTTCTTACTTGTTTTTTATAAAATTTTGAAAACTCCTTTTTCCAATTTTAAAAAATTTTCTGAAACAAAATTTAAAAAAATTGATCTAGCTCTTTAAGGTCTTGTTAAATGCATGTTAGAGATTAACTGTGTGAATTTTTAGGTAAATCCCTGTTCCAGAATTTTTTTGACAAGGATTTTATTTTTGATTTCGAGAAAAATGGAATTTTTGTAAAATATTCTGTAAATGTACTATTTCTAAATACTTTGTATCCAAAATTCATCACTTGTCTACTTTTAAATGTTATATTTTATCCTAATAGCCTAGGGTTTCGGAAAAAAATAATATGACCCCATTAACCCTTTTGGAATTGGGGTCACATATGACCCCAAGCTAATAAAAGATAATTTATTCAAAAAATTGAAATATTTTGTAAGAGCTGTCGAATTTTTAGATGCGATGCTTAATAATCAAATGTGTAGAACTTCCGTTTCTAAAATCTGGGATAAATCCGACAACGTTAACCCATTATTTGCCAAGGCAAAGATAAGATATTTTTAAATAAAAACAAGTAAGAAAATTATAGTCGGTCTAGACCGACTATATGATACCCTATACCATGCGTTTAGAAACCCTATCTCTTAGGCCCAACTAACTGGACATTGAAAATAAACAAAAACCAAATTTGAGTGGGATTTTTATTAATTTTTTTGGCTGCAGATATGAAAAAGTTCATATCGGATGCTATATCTATAAAGGGACTAGGTCCAAAAATGGACCGATCCTGATCATGTTTGGTAAAGTCTCTTGTATTTTGCAAAAATATGTAGAAACAAAATTTGAGAAGAATCAGTGCAATATTTTTGTTTTTTAATAGATTTAAGTGAAGATCGGGAAGCAGCTCCATATGGGGTCAAAGGGATCATTTTTGGACTACTCATTAGTGGATGTAATGAACACATACAAACCCAATTTGAGTAAGATCTATATGACAATTTGGATCTTATGGCAATTTATGTCGATTTCATATGGGTAGTTTGTATGGGGGCTAGGTCTGAACATGGACCGATTCTCACCAATTTCAATAGCGTTCATCCCATGGCCGATAAAAGCTTATATAGCAAATTTCATCAAAATATATTCATATTTGCGACCTGCAGTTTGATTACAAGCTTTACATGGACACACAGACGGACGGACGGACGGACGGACGGACGGACGGACGGGCGGACATTGTTAAAACAACTCAGAAAGTGATTCTGATTCGATCGGTATAATTAAAGATGGGTCTACGTCAAATATTTTTGGTTGTTACAAACAGCAGCACAAAGTCATTATACCCAAACCACATAGTGGTATAGGGTATAATTACGGAAACGAGTTTTTCTATTAACCTCGATGAAACCACTATTTCGAATTTAAGAAAAATAACTAGGTTCTTTTTTATTTATTTAAGGCTGGGATCAAAATAATCCATTGTGATCTTTGGTGCAATTATCTGCTTATTGCTCGCGAATATAAATTAAAACAACTTTTAACCAATTTTGTTATAAAATTATTTTATGTATAAAAACTATCTATATTTTTTTAAATAAAATAAGAAAATCCACAAATGACCCAAAGGTAATAAAAGACAATTTATTCAAAAGAATATAAAATATAAAATTAATTCTATTTATTTTGGTGTATTTAAGGATGATTTAGTGTGCGATTCAAATTGTTTTCTGTAATCACTTACAACTTGCAATATGTCTTGCTTTTCTTGTTCATTATTTTTTAATATATTATTATACTCTTCAATCAATTTAACACCGCGTTCTTTTTGTTATTTATTTTATTTGGACCTAGTTTTTTTTTTTTTTTTTTGGGCATTTGCTATTTCTTGGCGAGTTTTTACTCGATTTTGAAATTTTATAACTTTTTTAATAGATAAATTAATACTGATCCCGATTCTTACAACAACTTGTCTGAAAAATTAAGCTATAGAACGAAATTTTCGTAAACTCTAAAAAAAAGTCATATTTTCCCCATATAAACACACTTGAAATTTTCCATCGATTCCCGGCGCGACTTTTCTTTATCCGCATGTCCCCAAACTTCACATTTATAAGTTTTATGTGGAAAGGTAACAAACTGGACCCCGCCTATCCACATGGTATATATTAGTTTGTCATTCCGTTTGAAATAATTGAAAAAAAAATCTAGACCCAAAAAAATATATATATATATATATTTTATCCTTAAAACAAGCGGAGTTGATATAGCGATGTCCGTCTGTCCGCCTGTGGAAATGACGATAACACCCTCAATAACTCAGCTAGATTACTCATTTTTAGTGAAAACTATTCACTGACATCCTGCGCAGGTAGATATTTAAAATCTTTAAAATCAGTTCAATGGATACCACGATTTCAATGAAAGTGCAAAAAAACTTTTTAAAATATGATTTTTCTATTATGTTCTTGTATTTTGTATGTGATAGCTCTTATTGTTGTTGTTGTAGTCGTTATGTTTATAACATTTGCTTCAGGATTGTGCATGTCTCGTTATACTCCACGTGTCGAGAGGTCCAAGTCGTGTGGCTCTTACAGCTTAACACTTTATTTAGTGAATCTTTTTTTAAATGAACTTATACTTTTTTAGCATACTTTTAATTGCTGTTCTTTCTTCTTCCAAAAAATATGAATATGAATAAATACATATGAAAAAATATGAAAATATACATTAAACAAAAGAAATGAAAATTATATAAAATTAATATAATTTAAATTTTGCCTAAAATTTTGGATGATCCTATATTTATTTCAGTCACTGCATTAATTTATAAAATAACAAATATTTTTTTTGCTATATTTATTGAAAACTTTTTATATTCTTAATGTAATTTTTCTAAATGGCCTATTTTGACCCAACGGTGTCAGAAGGGCTAAAATTTTATCAATATACTTTGCAATACTATTTTATAGAGAACAAAAACTTTTGATATGTTTTCATAAAAAATGTATTAATTGTCTTATATTTGAGTTTAAGGTGACCCATTTTACCTCAAATTTCATCACTGAAGTTTTATAACTTGAACACTCTTAAACTCTAAAATCTTGATGGTTTTCTAAAACATTAAGTAAATTTTCAACAAAAATTTTTCCCATCTTTTTTCATTCACAATTTACACGAAAGAACTTTCTTTAAAGAATCATACTTCAATGTTTTTTAATTCGTTTTAAATGTTTTCATGTCAAAATAATTAAATTAAATTTATTTCGCTTTCCGCTTTTATTTCTAGCTTATTTTATTTTATTTTTTTGTTGTTAATAAACACGCTATTTAAACTTGTAAGTACTAAGCAAGTAATTGTTTACCTTAGCCTACGTACATTTATATTTACGTAAATAGAAAATTCAACAGGTTGTTGTTTTTCATAAGGAAAATTTGTATATTTTAAAAATAGATTATTCATTTCGTTGTCTTTATCGACAGTAACAGAATATGTGATTATAAACCGGTAGGAGTACTTAATAGTACACGGTAGAAAATGTAAACAAAAAAATTGGTTTTATATGACAATTAAGTATCAATATGACCCAAATACTATTGGTAAAATGAAAAAAACATAAAAAGGTTTACCTATCCGTTAATTTTTGGGGCAGAGAATGAGGATCAAATTGTTTTGGTGTTGAATTTTATATGTATGTATTAATTTTATGTCAAGGCTATGAATAGCGATAGGTATTTGAAGAATAGTAAGTAATTATTTATTTAGGTTAATGTACGCTTCTTGACATTTTGAAAAAACATTAAATTAGATTTTACTTAAAAAAATTAATAGAAAAATTTACAATTTGTTGCCCATCTTTAAAAACAGTATGGACCTTCCATCTAAGTTTAATGTATATTTTAATTAAGAATCTATTTTACTAAAAACAAAAAGTTAAAAAATTTAATTTTATTATTCCATTATACTTTTCAAGACACAAAAAGGTACTTTTTGAAGAAAAGTCACTTAAAAAAATTTTGAAGAAAAGATACCTTTTTAAGTGAAGGTACTATTTTAAGAAAAGGGAGTTTTTAAAAATAAATCTTAAGAAAAGGGACTTTTTTAAGAAAACGTAATTTTTAAGAAAAGGTTCTTTTTACAATAATGGCAATTTTTAAGACAAAATCGATACTTCTTTAAAAAAAAGTAAGGAAAATGGAATTTTTACGAAAATACACTTTTTTAAGAAAAGCCACTTTTAAAGAAATGTTACTCTTTTAAGAAGAGGCGAGGTTTTTTTTTTTAGAAAAATTACTTTTTTTTTCAAGAGAAAATACTTTTTAAAGAGAAGATACTTTTTTTTTTTTAAATTCACTTTTTTAAGAGAAGGTACTTTTTTAAGAAAAGGTACTTTTTAAGAAAATGTACTTTTTTAAGAAAAAGTACTTTTTAAGAAAGGTACTTTTTTAAGAAAAATTCCTTTTTTTAAGAAAAATTACTTCTTAAGAAAAGGTACTTTTTTTAAGAAAAGGTATTTTTAGGAAAATATATTTTTTAGGAAAAGGGTCCTTTAAAAAAGGTATTTTTAAAAATGTTTTCTTTAATGTACTCTTTTTGAAGAAAATGTCCCTTTTTAAACCTATTTCTATTAAGAAAAGGCACTTTTTAAGAAAATGTACTTTTCTAGAAAGTGTACTGTTTGAGAAAAGGCTCTTTTTAAGAAAAGCTGATATATAAAAAAAGGTAAAATTTTTTTAAAGAACGAGTTTTTTTAAGAAAAGTTAATTTTTGAAGAAATATCTCGTTATTAAGAAAGGGTGCTTTTTATATAAATTTAAATTTTTTAGAAATATTATTTTTTAACAAAAGGTACTTTCTAAGAAATTGTGCTTTTTAAGAAATGTTACTTTTTCTATTTTTAAATAAAGTGTATTTTTTAAGAAAAAGTGCTTTTTAAGAAAAGCAACTTATTAAGAAAACCTAATTTTTAAAGAACATTTTATTTTTTAAGAAAAGTACTTTTTTAAGAAAAAATTTTTTTTAAGTAAAGTTAGTTTTTTAAGAATAATAATAGGTAATTTTTTTTAACAAAACGAACGTTTTAAGAAAAACGTATTTATCAAAGAAAAAATCTTTTTGTGAAAAGCTAATTTTTTAAGAAAATTCGCTTCTTGAAGAAAAGGTACTATTAGAAAAAAGATATTTTTTTAAGAAAAGATGCTTTTTAAGAAAAGGTACGTTTTTAAGTAACGTCAGTTTTTTAAGAAAGGGTACTTTTTTGACAAAAGGTACTTGTTTAAGAAAAGGTAAATTTTAAGAAAAGGTACTTTTTTATTTTTAAGAAAATGAATTTTTTTTTAAGAATAAGTACTTCTTGAAGAAAATGTACTTTTAAAAGAAAAGGGGCTTGTTAAAGAAAAGTCACTTTCTTAAGAAAAGAAGCATGTTAAATAAACGGTACTTTCTAAAGAAAAGGAGCTTGTTAAAGAAAAGGTACTTTTTAAGAAAAGATACTTTTTAAAAAAGGTACTTTTAGAAGAACAGGTCTTTTTAAGAAAATGTACCTTTTTAAAAAACGCACTTTTATTAAGAAGATGTAATTTGAAGTAAAGGTTTTTATTTAAAAAATACACTTTTTGAGAAAAGGTTCTTTTTAAGAAAATCTAACCTTTTAAAACTTTTTAAAGAACTAGTACTTTTTTAAGAAATGGTACTTTTTTAAAAAATATCTCTTTTTTCTGAAAGGGGTCTTTTTAAAGATTTTCTATTTTTTTAGAAAACGTACTTTTTAAGAAAACGTTCTTTTTAAGTAACATTAAATTTTAAAGAAAATGTACTTTTTAAGAAATGTGATTTTTAGCAAAAGGTACTTTTTAAGAAATAGTACTTTTTTAAGAAAAGGTACTTTTTAAGTGAAGGTATGTCTTTAGAAAGTTTACTTTTGAGGAAAAGGTACTTTTAAAGAAAAGGTAGTTTTTTAGAAAGGCTTTAAAAATTTTAAATTTGGAAGAAAATTTACTTTTTTTTCAAAGAAAATTGTACTTAAAAAGTACAGGTATATTTTTTTAAACAAAATTTATGATATTTCTTTTAAGAAATGATACCTTTTTAACAAAAGGTATTTTTTGAAACAAAATATAGTTTTTATTTAACAAAATGTACCTTAAAAAATACTTACAAAAATTTACTTTTTAAACAAAAGGTACTTTTTTAATAAAGGTACTTTTTTAATAAAGGTACACATTTCACAAGCAGAAATGGGGGTTGGTTTTCCGAGAACTGTGGAACCAACAAGCAAGCTATGGCTACCAAAAAATAGTAAAATAAGACACAAAAATTAAGGTTTTTCTACAAAATTCAGAGCCATATCAAGATTACTCTCCTTTTAATTTTTTTCCAATATGGCGATACAAGATACATGTAGATACAAAATAAATTCATTACAATTTAACACCAAAAACACGATCCTTAAGGTTGAAGAGTCAAAAAACCATTAAAAAACGAATACAATGTCGCGGTTAGAAATTTAGAATTTAGAACGAATTTAAAAGCGAATGTCACTAAGGAAAGGCTTAAATAACCACAGCGCACTTTGGTTGTCAACATCCATTTTAGTCCGACATCAGCTGAATACGGTGGGTCCCCTTTAACGCTCACGTAAACATCCCGGCCGCCTTGCAGTACTGCAACAAGAATTTTAAATACCGCTCCATCTAGGAAAACAATGAAATAAAAAACAAAACAAAACGGTTCGAAGGACCAATCAACATTTCACAAGCAGAAATAGGGTTGGTTTTCCGAGAACTATGGAACCAACAAGCAAGCTATGGCTACCAAAAAATAGTAAAATAAGACACAAAAATTAAGGTTTTTCTACAAAATTCAGAGTCATATCAAGATTACTCTCCTTTTAATTTTTTCCAATATGGCGATACAAGATACATGTAGATACAAAATAAATTCATTACCATTTAACACCAAAAACACAATCCTTAAGGTTGAAGAGTCAAAAAACGATTAAAAAACGAATACAATGTCGCGGTTAGAAATTTAGAATTTAGAACGAATTTAAAAGCGAATGTCACTAAGGAAAGACTTAAATAACCACAGCGCACTCTGGTTGTCAACATCCATTTTAGTCCGACATCAGCGGTGGGTCCCCTTTAACGCTCACGTAAACAGTACTTTTTTAATAAATGTACTTTTTTAAATAAAGGTACTTATTTAACAAAAGGTCCTTTTTAACATAAGGCACTTTTTTTTAAAAAAGGTACGTGTTTAGCAAAAGGTACTTTTTTAACAATAGGTACCTTTTTTTTTTGCAGCGACAGACCAAAGCATGATAGGCGAGCACGCTACCTACTCACCTACCGGGGCGCTTTAGATAAGAAGATGCATTTTTAACAAAAGGTGCTTTTTAACAAAACGTGCTTTTTAACAAAAAATACTTTTTTAGGAACGTACTTTATTATGGCAGTATACTTTTTTAAGAAAAGGTAATTTTTATATTTTTCTTATAAATGGTACTGTTTACACTATTTAAAGTTTTTAAAGAAAATTTACTTTTTTAAGAAAATTTACTATTTGAAAAAAGACACTTTTAAAGAAAACTGACGTTTTTAAAAAGAGACTTTTTTAAAAAGAAAATTCACTTTTTTTTTTTTTTATCAATAATACCTTTTAAAGAAAATACACCTTTTTAAGAAAATGTACTATTTAAAGAAATGGTACTATTAAAGTCATATAGAGGGATTCATGCCGGAAAGACCTAGCGACAGATTTTTCTATTCAGAAATGACAATCGAAAAGCACTGGCAAAAATTGTCGTTACATACTTTTTGCTTAAAGTCCTCGATATTTATTTATTTATTTATATTAATTACAATGCAAAGTAAATTTGTATTCTAATTTGGGTCCCGGGATAAGCCGGGTGACAAGGACCATTTGGCTGGTATTTGCAGCGATAGACCAAAGCCTCTGGTGGGAATCGAACCCACGACCCACGCATGATAGGCGAGTACGCTACCTACTCACCTACCGGGGCGTTTAAGTCCTCGAGATATTTTTAATAAACCAATAATTAATAACCTTTTGCAATTCATTGAACTCATTTACTTAATTTAAGTATTTTTCTTTTTATTTACAGCATTCCTTTGGGAATTTTTAAAAATTCAACAAAATTCCCTTATATAAATATAAGTTAACAAAATGGCACCCATGCCTAGTATTAAACCCAGTAAACCCAACACAAATTACCTATACGTTACAAATGATTCAGGAGAGAACAGTTCTACCCCGTCCAGCCCACCTTCAAGTACAGGTAAGTTGATAGTTAAAACAAAAATATAATTTTTTTTTAAATATTAAAAAATGTGCTAAGAAGTCCTAAAGACGTCGTTTGTCTTGTATTTAAATAGACACTTATACGACATACATAATTGCTGACATGACTTGAATACGTCTAATGTGGAGTGTCGCCACTAGCTGATATGTACTTTAGCACTTCTCTTATTGACTCAAAAACACAAATACGGCATGGCAACATGCCTTTTTAAATATTCATTATGTATTTAAAGAATTGTTTAAATTCAATCTACCTGAATTCTAATCTAAACCCTTTTCTCTTTTCCTTTTAGAACCTGGCAAATCACAATGTTCTTCCCTATCAGATGGTGAATCATTTGAGGGTTATGGTGAAAATGAATTAGTTAGCATACATTCGGCTCATGATCATGTTGATCATGCGTCGACCAGGAACGACAGCAATAATAATCTAAATGGCAGCTCTGGCGTGGAATTAGATTTGGCACCACCACATGGCAATTCAACACAAAAGTAAGTAATATAAGAAAACATTGCTAAATATCATTAAATAGTTTTATTGATAAATTTCGTCTTTACAGTGATGATGATTTAAACTTTATACCACGCGATAATTGGGCACGCATGAGTCTTAGACGTACGCCCACCAAGTAAGTTTCGACTTAATTTTAATTTTATTTATCAATTTTACCAATTGATTTATGTAAACGATATTGTAAAATTCATTATTTTACGTTAACTTATTTACTTGTTTTCGCATTTAATTTCTAACGACTTCACACAATATTTGTATTTATTTTCAACATAAATCATTGACGTAATTGTTGTGTATACAAAGTTTTTTTTTTTTTTTTTTTGCTTATTTGACATTTTTTATACACTTACAACCGCCTTGTTACCGGTTTTCTCCCTGTATATGTGATTTTAATTTCGTATAATCCATCGCATGAGTATTAAATCTTTTGTTTTTGTTTTTATGTGATTTTCAGTTTTATTTGTTCGTTTTTTATTTTAAATGCTTTTATTGCTAAAATGCATATATTTCGTGTTTTTATTTTGTTGTTTTATAAACCGGTTTCGTTTGTGGTTTTACGTTTCATTGGGAAGCTTTATTCAGTTTGTTTAAGCCAAAAACAAAAGTAGCTTGACCCAACTACCCTGACTGTTGTTTTTAATGCCCATGAGTCAGATTTTGTTAATAAGTATAAGCTGAGATTTTATAAATGGCATACACTCGTTTATCTCTTTGAAAGAGTTCAAGGTAGCAGTACTCTCTTTTTAAAATTCAGAATTAGACTCTCTTAAATATACCGTAATGATGGGTAAATGTCTAAAGAGTTCGTTTTATGCTAAAAAAAAGTTGCCAATCAAGTAGAGTTACTCTGAGTTTGATTTTAATTAGATTTTTTTTTGTATATTTTTTAAATTGTGAATGAGTTAAAATAAATTTAAATGGTTTTAACTTCTTGCGTAATTAACGTTAAGAAAGTTCAATGCTTGTTCAGCGTTTTCTTACAACAGTCATTCAAAGAATTAATCGTAATAAAAGTTCTTAAAACAGAACATCTTTTAGCTATGACTAAATTTTTGTTTGCTTTAAAGTGATTTAATAAAGTGGTTTAAAAGGTAGCATACTTATGATCTTCTGCCTAGATCTTAATGTTGAGTTCACTTTGTTAACAATCCCTGAGTGTGGTAAAGCGAATAGGGTTGTTTTTAATGCGTGCAAGACCCTATGTTTTTCAAGTGTCGAAAGAAGTATTCAACTGTGTTGGTTTTTTATAACATAGTGCAAAAATTACTTCACTCCTTCTGATCACTTCTGAAAATGGAACACAACTCTCATATATGGGCAGAAGCTTCAAAGCCTAATTTGAAGCTACTGGACCATTTACAATGAAGGGCATTGATGTTCATTAAGGACAGTAGGTTATTCAACTTTATCGACTTGTTAGAAGATCGTCGAAATAAGGGGTTTTATAAAGTTGTTCTATAGATATTACCATGAAAAAGGTTCTGCCCAGATAAGTAAGGTTATTTCAAGTGCCCGAGTTTCAGTTCGTACTCCCCGCTTCTCTAGTAAATCACATCCGTTTATAGTCTATCCTCCACTTGACCACACAACGCATTACAGAGAAAATCCTTTTGTCAGTCAAGCTAGCCGTATGTGGATTAAAAACCCCACCACCCACAAGTCTTTCCTGATACTTACAATCGAATAAAATTCACAGAAGGTACTCCCTCTTTCCTCCTTCCCATAACCTATTTGCCTGAGATCGATACAAACAATGCATTGCATTTGTAGGGGCATCCCCTGAGTGTTGATTAAAAAAAACTGTGAAAATTTCTATTTATGTCGCCCCAAATCAGTTCATCGCACAACGGTTTCCATAAGAGAAGGTGTTTAAGGTTTAATTGTAAACTTATCTGGGACAACTGGTTCTTTTGTACTCAATATCATTCTGAATTCCTTGTACTTTCGAATCTGAAAAAATTAAATTTTGTTTAAAATTCCAGCTTATCACAAGCGGTCTCTTTTAATTTTTTTTTTAACTCCAAGCCAAAGTCGAATACTTTTATAAACTAATTTTGTAGTGGCAAAACCCAGCGAAAATAAAATAAAATAAACTTGTAATTGTCCTTAGCTCTTAGTACCTCTGTGAGCCGATTTGGCATCGACTTAACCAACTTTACAGTATCCTCTTTACTAAGTTCACCCAACTCATCCAAAATGACGCTTTTTGCAATTCCTTTCAGGTTATTTTATGCTGACGGATTCTATGTTCCAGTAAATCCCACAAATGCTCTATAGGATTTAGATCGTGTAATTGGGGTGGTGATTTCAATTAATTATTAGCGTTGTAGAGCAGCTTGATATTGTGCGCTGTTAGAAACAAAAATCTTCTCCAAGGCCAAGTTGTTGTGCTTTAAAGTTTGTTCTAAAATGTATATGTATCCAAAGTGGTCCATTATAGACTCAAGAAATACCAGTTTACCAATCCTGTTGGCTGCCATAAAACTCCGTTGGCAAAAGATTTTATTCATTTAACGCAGTTCCACTTTTTTGCCGAACTAACTTTTTTCCTTTAATGCCAAAGATGAAAAAAATTGCTTTTTTCTAAAAATTAAATACGTTACCAGAATTCTGGAGCCTTCATTTTCAAAGTCCATACGTTATTTCTAGTGTCATCGAAAATTAATGGCTTTCTACGTGCTACACGACTATGGTAATCTTCATGGATTTCTTCAGAGATGTCTTCGCGGAAGGATTCTTCGATTTTTTTTTTGCCAAACTAACTGTTTTCTTTAAATCCGAAAATGCAAAATTTGCTTCATCTGAAAAAAGGTTTTCAGTATTGGGAAACCTTGTCTATATACTCATTTGCAAAGTCCATATGTATTTTCTATTTACATCAACAATGAATGGATTTCTACGTGCTACACGATCATGATAGTCAGATTTTTTTTTTGCCAAAGGATTCTTTGACTTTAGAACTAATTTGGGAAGTAGTAATTCTTGGATTCATTTTTAAAATTGTTTTTTTTCGCGTTCAGTTAGTTTAAAGGGTCGCCCAGAACGCGGTTTTTATAAAATTGAATTGGTGGATTTGTAGTTTTGAACGACGTACTGAAGTGTGACTTCTGCCGTACTGAAATTCTGCCTATGATCCGAGCTATTTCAGGAAAATATTTACATTAATTTCTAATATTTAAGATACTTTTTCTCCCGTCAGCACCGATTGCTTAGATTATGGGACTCATCCCAAAAATAAGGTGCATGTTACAATTACAATTTTTTACTGTAACGTGATAATACTTTCTAGACAAACTGTGTATCTAGCGAAGAATGCAAGCAATAATAAAAAATAATTTTTTACTAACGGTACAATTACAAAAATACAAGTGTTTCACAATTATAATGCCATCAAGGTTTTTTTACGAAACGTATTCAATTCGTTTTTCATATTTCCAACAAGACTGTTAGAGTTTTTACTAAACTTGCAGTTGATTCAAACTGTCGATTACCTCTATACACTCGTTGTGTCAAGTGCCCCAAAAATTTTCTGATGAAAGGTATGCTCACCAGCTGGCTGACCACTCCAAATCTGAGAAAATCTTTAATTTCTCAAGTTCGGCTAATAAACTTATTTCCTCTTACCTTATTAATCGTAAACAAGTGGTTTCTTTAAATGGAGTGACTTCTAAAGCAGCGGATGTTGACAGAGGTGTGCCTCAGGGGTCCATTCTTGGTCCATTGCTCTTCTGTATGTATATTAACGATTTGCCTGAGGTTCTGAATTACTGTGGCGTACAAATGTATGCTGATGATGTACAGTTGTACTTAAGCAGCAGAATAGAAGATGTTCAACATTGTTCTGACTGTATTAATAGTGACTTGGATAATATACATAAATGGGCATGTACAAATGGCTTATGTATAAACCCTGACAAATCAAAATGTATTTTCATTTCAAGAAGTAATAAAAAAAGACTGAATGACAATATTTTTCTACATATTAACAACTCAAGAATCGACTTTGTTCAAACATCATCGAACTTGGGAATCACATTTAATGCTGAACTTTCTTGGTCTAACCATATAAATATATCAGCTGGTAAAGTTCATGGGATGTTGAGAAACTTGTGGGCTGTGCAATCATCGACGCCGTTTGAAATAAGAATGCTTTTGGCAAAAACCTATTTAATACCAGTTCTACTGTACGGGTGTGAAATATTTGCAAATTGCGACACTATTGACTTTAATCGCCTCGAGGTCACATATAATAATATAGCCAGATACGTTTTCAACAGAGGTAGACGAGATAGTATATCATCACATTCATACCAGCTATATAATACAAGTTTTAAAGATTTACTAAAATATAAAAGCCTTTTAATGATGCATAAGATTATTTATCTGAAGAACCCAGAATATCTTTTTAACAAAATTATTTTTGCACAATCGCCTCGTGGAAGAAATTTGATATCACAAAAATACAAATATCTAATGTCTACTAGACAATTTTTCAACTACACCACGTGTCTTTGGAACAATTTACCATCATATATCCAAGTACAAAGCAACGCATTACTTTTCAAAAAGGAACTTAAAAAATTTTTTGTTTGAATCTATGTTAAATGTCAACTTTATTATGTTCATTATTATGTTAATTTTTATGATTAATTTACTTTATTTTTATTAATCTCGAAATTTACTGTAACTCAATGTTAATATTACAAATGTTACTTGCTATCACTGTAATTTATAAGATTTATTCTTGTTGTGATAGCAATTCAATAAAACAATATAATAAAACAATATAATATGGTTAATATCGATTAGAACGTTATCCTGTTAAAAATTCCACTGTCTGTCACATTTTTCCTTAAAAATAACACCAGACTTTTCTCAAGGAGTTGTATATATATAGCTAGCCTAAAATGTCCCCCACACCATTATGCTTCCATCATCAAAATTACGTTTTGTGTTTCTTCCGGACATCATGCCAATAGCCGCAAAACCACCTGGCCTAACCAAATTCCACTTGGTTTCGTTGGAAAAATATAATTTAAAATTGTCTGATTCGATATAAACTTGTATTTCAAAGTAGTTGAAAATACAACTTACTCTTCCCCAATTGACGTTTCTTTTTAATAGCAAATTAACACTGGTGTTTTTGTGACGCTTTGTTGTTTTAGAAATTTGATTCTGCTTCTCAAAAGGTATATAAGGTTGCTCTTAATTCAGAATGTATAAAAAAATGCACTTTTCCAAAAAAGGGCAAAAAAAGGCCAACATTTTTTGTCAGAAAAGAAAACGGCATTAGTTACATTTTGAAGTCCTTTAATTGGTTGCCTTCGACATATTT
Source organism: Cordilura impudica (assembly GCA_963682025.1). Lineage (NCBI taxonomy): Eukaryota > Metazoa > Arthropoda > Insecta > Diptera > Scathophagidae > Cordilura > Cordilura impudica. Next base: position 225,227,064 of record OY821519.1, on the reverse strand, counting down.
GCGTTCACCAACATCCTCAAACCGATTAGAAACATGGACGAGAATTTGGCTTTGCATGAAATATGGACTCAGTGCGGAGATTAAGTTTTCGTTTAGTTCTAGGGCGTTTGCTCATACCTTATATATTTAGAATTTTTAAAAAATTTTGTACAGCTAAAAGACTGATAAATTTGGCTTCCGAATTCTTCGCGATAGTATAAAGCGATAATTTGGCCTCGCACAACTTCAGAAAGCTGCGTGCCCCGTGAGATTTTTAAAAATTTTAAATATTTATGGTTTTTGTTGATACTCTGTCTTAGGTCAATAAAAAACGCTCAATGATTTGAGTTTATTATTCTATATTTCTATATTTCGATCCTCTTTGAGGATCATCATCAGGAAATTGACATTAAAATAGCCCAAAGAATAATTTTAAGCCGGCGGCGTCCTTCTCCCTTGATTTTTAAAAATAAAAAAATAAAAATAAAAGAATTGTGAAACACTTGCAGTTTTCTTATTGCAGTTCTCTAAATGTATCGTTAGTCGAAAGAAGTTCATCTGTAGCTGTCTGTATAAGTACAGTTTGCTTCGTGGAGATTTGGTAAAAAATTTAATGACTTTATAATTTTGCAACGAATCTTAATTTCCAAAAGAAATATAATTCAGTCAAATCAGCTTTATACAAACAAGTTTGTTTTCTATAAATATAAAATTGATATAATTAGGTACGAATACTATTTCTGGTACTTGTACTTGCCATACCGCATTTTTTGCGTTGCAAACAAAATCGTTTAAGTAGAAACTTTTCTTAAGTTTTTTGAAAAATAAATAAATGTCCCAATGTGTAAATGGTAAATATTCAAAATATTTTATTAAAATTTTTATTAATATTTAACCCTTTCATCTTTAAGTGGATGGCTACTTTTTCCAGCAAGTGTAGATTAGAAATTCAGTTTTCGTATTATTTTGAGTTTTTTTTCTCTTCACATTTATATAATTTCAAGTCATCTTTACTGTATACTTAAGAGCGATTTCACTATAAGAGTTGTATGTTCCATAGTTTTAGTTTTCTTGATTTCTCTTAATTTTGTTCACTCTTTTCCTTCGATACCAAACATAATTCGTTAGTCGTTATGAAGTAGACATAATATTGAACACTACAATATGATTTGGTAATGATTAAGTTTTTATATATCTTCTTTTTTTCATTATATCTTTCTTACAGAAATCCGGACAGTTTAGCTAATCGTCGTTGGGGTTCAATGAGACAGTAAGAAACAAATTTTCTATTAAAAATAAAAATTAATTAATCTTTTTTTTAAGTTCATGTAACTTAAACATGCTGGTCATTGGTTGGTTGTGGGAAAAAATACTTTGTAAAACATTGTACATATAAAAATTTGTAAATACTTATATAAATATTCGTTAGTTCATGGTTAAAGATTTATAAAACTTAACTGGGTTTGGAACATTAACTTCATTATATAATTAACTTTAGTGGTCTGAAAATTTGGAGCCGAAATTTAATTATTTTGTTTTAATTTTGTCTCTTTCATTCGCCTAAACACAAAACTGTTTCATAAACTTTCTTACATGACATATTTTTCATCACACATGCTCATATTGTCTTACATACATATGTATTATTTCGCTTTTTACCATTATTTTCTTGTCTTTATAGGATTTAATTTATTTGTTTTTATTTTCTTGTTGTTTTTTTTTAATAACAATTAATACAGATAAATTGTTATGATAAGAGTATATTTCGCAACAAAGCCACTTTTATCAACCACTAGTTTCTTTTCGATTGTAATTAAACTGTATTAAATGTTCCTTTCTGGCCAAGAATTTAGCACAGAATCATTAAATAAATATTAAATTGTATATTTGTTCCCCCTCTATATTTACATGAAAATGTCTGCAGTAAGGGGCAGATGAATAGTAGCGACGATTACTTAATAAAAGTTCCGTTTTGAGAAAAAAGCTAATTTCAATTTATTTTATTTCTGATAAAATTAAGATTTTAAATTTGGAATATGAAAAACTTGAAATGATTTTCATTTACTAACTAAAGTTTTGCTCTTTGCTGAAATTTCCTAACAAATATCGGTATGAAAATTTTATAAATTAACTACCGAATTGGGTCGTTAAAAAGTTAGGAAACCCAGCCTCTGAATTATTATTTTTCGAATGAAGTACCAGTTTATTTTGTAGTGAATAAATTAATTTTTTTCTAATTCTTTATATTTTTGTTAGATAAAATTTTTATTTAATTTATTCTCATATAAAAATTCATATTTTTTTTTAAATTTATAAAAAAGTTTTCTAAATCAATTCGTTATTTATTGAGTTTTATAGTTAATTCTCTGAAAGTCTTAACTTTTCGATTTACCCTCCTAACAGCCTTAAGTGCCTGCTAGAATAACATTTTCAATTAAGTTTTTTCTTGACTTAACTTTACGACTCAAGCCACTAAAAGAATTTTCTTTTCAAAATATCCACGATTTTGGTAAATCATGGATAATACAACGTAAGTAAATTTTAGCTCTAAAATAATATTAGGCAAAATTTGATTCTTGATTCTTGAGATAGTTCGCTGATTGATTTTCTGACGGTCTGAACTTTTTGAAAATTCCTAAATATGTTTAGTTTAGTTCTAGCAAGACTTTACTTTTCTTGACTAGACTTAACTCTTTTCTTAAGATCGAAAATTGTTGTTGAATTAATTTTAAAGAAAATATAAAATTTTCAAATTATAATTTTTTCATAACAATTAGTTGCGTAATAGTAAATTTTAAGCATAAATCCTGGATATTTTTGCAGAACGAAATTCGAAAAAAGTCGATAACAATGAGTTCCTCACCACTTGCGCCTCTTTACCTGTGTGGCAACCTCCGAGATGGTTCGCTGGTCACTTTGGTAGACCTTAAGCAGCTTTTGCTCAAAACAGAGTGAAATAATGCCTTAGGACTGCGGTTAAAAACGGAAGGCATTAGACCCGTCCACTATATCTAATCTATCGATTTTTTAATTGTGTGTTGGAAGACCATTACCATGTTTAGTACTGATTCCACATTCCCAGAAGTTGCCGGAACCCAAGCAGACCTTTATTTACTCCTGTCCGAAGCTCTCCTAATTGCTGTGCAGAAGACAGCAATTTAGCACCGCTTGTTTCGCGTTAGGTAGACCTGAAGAATATTTTAACTAGTTAGCTTCAAAATCTACTTATAGTGGAGTGATATTGAAAAGTACTTTATCTTTTCTTGAAAAGTACCTTTCTTTAAAAAAAAGTAGCTCTTCTTAAAAAGGCACATTTTTATTACACATTTCTTAAAAAGTACCTTTTCTTCAATAAGTAGCTTGTTTTAAAAAAGTAAATTTTTAAAAAAGTACTTTTTTAAAAGTATATTTTTTTCAAAAAGTACCTTTCCTTAAAAAAGTAAATTTTCTTAAGGAAATGCTTTTTTAGAAGGGTACCCTTTTTAAGAAATTACCTTTTTTTAAATTCCTTTCTAAAAGAGTAAATTTTTTTCAAAAAGTACCTCTTCTTAACAAGTACTTTTTTTAAAATGTACCTTTTCTTAAAAAAAATTTTTTTTTTAAAAAATTATCTTTTCTGAAAAAAGAGCTTTTTCCTCAGAAAAGTACCTGTTCTTAAAAACTAATATTTTTTGAAAAGTATATTTTTTCAATAACTGTCAATTTAACAAAGTAAATTTTCTTTATAAAGCCCCCTTTCTTAGAAATGTACGTATCTTTACTTAAAAAGCTAGTTTTTCTTAAAAAAGTACTTTTTCCTAAATAGAGTAAATTTGCTTAAAAAAGTATATTTTCTTAATAAAGTATATTTTCCTGCAAAAGCACATTTTCCTCAAAAAGTAAATTTTCTCCAAAAAGTACCTTTTCTTTAAAAGGTACATTTTCTTCAAAAAGTACCTCTTCTTTAAAAGGTAAATTTTCTTCAAAAAGTACCATTTCTACAAGAAGTGACTTTTCTTAAAAAGGTACATTTTCTTCAAAAAGTATCATTTCTACAAAAAGTGACTTTTCTTAACAAAAAGAAAAAGTAAATTTTCTTAAAAAAGTAAATTTCCTAAAAAAGCTAATTTTCTTAAAAAAGTAAATGTTCTTAAAAAAGTAAATTTTCTTAAAAAATTAAATTTTCTTAAGTAAATTTTCTTAAAAAAGTAAATTTTCTTAAAAAAGTAAATTTTCTTAAAAAAGTAAATTTTCTTAAAAAAAATAACTTTTCTTAAAAAAGTAAATTTTCTGAAAAAAGTAAATTTTCTTAAAAAAAGTAAATTTTCTGAAAAAATATTTTTTTTAAAAAAGTAAATATTCTTTGAAAAGTACATTTCCTTAAAAATAAACAATTTATTAAAAGAGTACGTTTTCTTAAAAAATTATCGTTTTAGAAAAAATGTCCCTTTAAAAAAAAAAACCTTTTCTTCAAAAAGTAAATTTTCTAAAAGAATTATATTTTCTTAAAGTATAACCGGTTCGAAGGACCATGTATATCCGGTTCGAAGGACCATGTATAATAAGGGGGTTATTAATGTTGTAAAAAGGGAGATATATGGGTATATACGGGAATCTTAATTTAAAATAAAATAAAGGAAATAAAAACCACTTACATGTCATTTGGTTCCAAATTTAAAGATTGAGGAGATATGAGATGGTTTTGTAATTCAGATATAATTTTATTTTCCAAGACTTAAGTTACTAACAATCCGGTTGTACTTTTTATTTCAAAGCAGACGCATGATGGGCGATCAAGCCTGATGAGAGATGAAGTGAGTTAGAATCAATGCTGTACTATGAGTTGATTGAATGTTGACAACTAGTTGCAGGATGAATGTTGAAAATGTTGTAGGATGAATGTTGAACCATAAGTTGCATGAATGTTGAAAATTCGATAAATTGGATGAATGTTGAAAGTTAGATGTAGGATGATTGTTGAACCGTAAGTTGCATGAATGTTGAAAATTCGATAAATTGGATGAATGTTGAAAGTTAGATGCTGGAAGAATGTTGAACCATAAGTTGCATGAATGTTGAAAATTCGATAAATTGGATGAATGTTGAAAGTTAGATGCTGGAAGAATGTTGAACCATAAGTTGCATGAATGTTGAAAATTCGATAAATTGGATGGATGTTGATAGTTAGATGCAGGATGAATGTTGAACCATAAGTTGCAAGAATGTTGAAAATTCGATAAATTGGATGGATGTTGAAAGTTAGATGCAGGATGAAAGTTGAACCATAAGTTGCATGAATGTTGAAAATTAGATAAATTGCATGAATTTGAAAGTTAGATAAATTGATTAATGTTGAAAATTAGATAAATTGGATGAAATCCAGCTGGATGAAATTGGATGAAATCGGTTGGATGCTTCACGTGCTAAAGATAAAAAAACCAAGTGATTTCTCTCATCGCCGGAAACTTTGTTAAAAAAAAGCAAACTAGAAAAAGAAGCCAAGAAAAAACAACTATTAAACACGGTTGGGTGTAATTACATTATTTGTGACAATTATACACGTTGAAAAGCCAGGGGGGATGGTTATATGCTAAACATACATGTTCTCCAAAAAGTACCTTTTATTAAAAAACTAACTTTTCTTAAGAAGTATTTTTTTAAAAAACATTTTCTTCAAAAAGTGCCTTTTTTCTTCAAAAAACAAGTTTTCTTCATATAGTAAATTTTCGTTAAAAACTAAATTTTCTTCAAAAAGTACCCATTTTTTTCAAAAAGTACATTTTCGTCAGAAAGTACATTTTCTTCAAAAAGTACCTGTTAAAAAAAATTTAAATTTACTATTATTAAAAAAGTACTTTTTATAAAAAAGTACCCTTTCTTTAAAAATTACCTTTCCTGAATAAAGTTTATATTCTTAAAAAATAAATTTTTCTGAACACAGGTAATTTTTTAAAAGAAGTACCTTTTCTTAAAAAAGTAAATTTTCTTGAAAAATTGTTTTTTGTTAAAAAAGTTCCTTTTTTTAAGAACATTTTCTTAAAAGAGTATATTTTCTTAAATAAGAAAATTTTCTTCAAAAGGTACTCTTTTTTTCTTAAAGTGCCCTAAAGTAATTTTCTGAAAAAATATCTCTTTTAAAAAGAAAATTTTCTTTAAGAAGTACATTTTCTTAAAATATAAACAATTTATTAAAAGAGTACGTTTTCTTATAAAAGTAACTTTTTAGAATAAAATTGCCCTTTTTAAAAAATCTTTTCTTTAAAGAGTACCTTTTCCAAAAAAAAAATGTTCTCCAAAAAGTACCTTTTATTAAAAAACTACATTTTCTTAAGAAGTATTTTTTTAAAAAACAACATTTTCTTAAAAAAGTGCTTTTTTTCTTCAAAAATCCAATTTTTTTCATGTATTAAATTTTCGTTAAAAACTAAATTTTCTTCAAAAAATACCTTTTTTTTCAAAAAGTACATTTTCTCAAAAAGTAAATTTTCGTCAAAAAGTACATTTTCCTCAAAAAGTACCTGTAAAAAAATTTTTTCTTTTTAAATTTACTTTTATTAAAAAAGTACTTTTTATAAAAAAATTACCTTTTCTGAATAAAAAAATAAATTTTTCTGAAAAAGGTAATTGTTTTAAAGAAATACCTTTTCTTAAAAAAGTACATTTTCTTGAAAAATTTTTTGTTAAAAATGTTCCTTTTTTTTAAGTACATTTTCTTAAAAGAGTATCTTTTCTTAAACAAGTAAATTTTCTTCAAAAGGTACTCTTTTTTTCTTAAAGTATCCTAAATTTAATGCATTGGACAATATTCACAAACGACATAACTACAGGACTTCATCATGATTTATAAATAACTGCTTAATATGTAATCCGTTTTGTCTTGTTTAAAGTCCATTCTAACAAGAACTCTAAATCAAAATTTTGTTTAAATTTTGATCGATTTGGAATACTCCAAATATTTAATTTGCGCATTACTATTTCTATAATCCCATCTGTGTTATCATTCTTCATGGCCTTTATGTCTTAACAAAAATTTCTTTAGATCAATTTTTTTCTGAACGTATTTCTCAAACTGGTTTTTACATAGTTGGTACAAAAACTAACCAGCTCTTCTTAACACATAAAAGACAAACTTCTAAAACAACATTTTTTGCGGTAAAAATATACAAGTAAAAACTTCATGATCATCAAGATGGCTTATTGTGTGTGTATGTTTTAACAACACAATGGCCATCTTTATTTTACCTTTACCTCAACTTCTTGTTTTTTTATTTCAACTCACTTCATGGGTTTCAAATTTGTCTGTGCACATGCGTCACATCGTCATGGTTTTGGAATGTCTGTGCGCTTTTGATGACAACAAGAGTACTACGGGTACAAACAATAACCGACATAAACAATAACATTTTTACTTCAAGCTTCACATTGCAAGCTTACTATTTGTTATATATTTGCTGTAAGTTTTGGAATTATTATGTTAAATTCTCACATATATTTCAACCTGAATACCACATAGATGAAAAGCATAACAAAAATCTATGGTTTATTTTTTTGTATGCAGACGGAAACGAGTTTCAGCGACTTTTTGGTTGGTTTTTATGGTTTCCTCGCTTGCATACATTTTTTTATTTTTTTTTTGTTACTACGGTGTCACATTCTGGTACACTTTTTTTTTTTTTTGCGGTTTTTGATGTAATAGTGGGTTTTTTTTGTTGTCAAAGAACTAGTTAAATATAAAATATAAAAGTAATAGTTTGAAAAAGAAGAGAGATTTTTGCTCTAGAATAGATGCAAATTGTTTTTTTTGGTTAGAATAAAGAAAGATTATTGTGGTTGATTTGCGACATATTTTCAGTAAATGATAAAAAATATAGAAATTTGGACTTAAATGAGGTGGGCTATGGAAACGGGCCCGATCGGAATGCTGATTCTTTGCCATAATTAATTTGATGCAAACACTTTTTTTCTGTTTCTCAGAATACCACTTATTAAACTCTTTCTTTTAACTCATACTCTCTGTCCGTCTGTCGTGGGTCAACCCCATTCCCTCTTATCCAATTGATCTGAAACTCGGCCCATAGTCTTGTTGTGACTGCAGATTAATTTTGGGGTGGTCAGGCACAGTCATGCATAGTCAAGCACTGTCACGGAGTGATCTAAATGTCATTTCCCCTCATCCGATCGATCTGAAACTTGGTCCATACACTTGCTGTGAAAAAAGATTAACTTTGACTAAGTCACGCACAGTCACGCATGGTCACGCACAGTCACGGAGAGATCTAAAACGGATGTCTCCTCATCCAATCGATCTGAAACTTGGTGAATATAATTACTGTAAAGAAAGATTAACTTCGACACAGTCAGGCACGGTCACTCATAGTCACGCACAGTCACGGAGTGATTTAAAACTCATTTCCCCTAATCCGATCGATCTGGAACTTGGTCGATAGACTTGCTGTGAAAAAAGATTCACTTTGACATAGTCACGCACAGACACGCATAGTCTCGCACAGTCACGGAGAGATTAAATCCTCACTTACCCTCATCCGATCGATCTGAAACTTTGTCCATAGACTTGTTGTGGTCAAAGATTAATTTTAAGATAGTCACACACAGTCACGCATAGTCACGCACAGTCACGCACTGTTACGGAGTGATCTAAATGTCATTTCCCCTCATCCGATCGATCTGAAACTTGGTCCATACACTTGCTGTGAAAAAAGATTAACTTTGACTAAGTCACGCATAGTCACGCATGGTCACGCACAGTCACGGATAGATTAAAACCTCATTTCCCCTCATCCGATCGATCTGAAACTTTGTCCATAGACTTGTTGTGGTCAAAGATTAATTTTAAGATAGTCACACACAGTCACGCATAGTCACGGAGTGATTTAAATCCCATTTCCCCTCTTCTGATCGATCTGAAACTTTGACCATAGACTTGTTGTGACCAAAGATTAATTTTAAAATAGTCACGCAAAGTTTAAAAAAAAACTTTGTTTTTATGGGTTAGATTATTTATGAGAATTTTTGGTAAAAAATTTGAGTTAATAAATTTTTTTACGTAAAAAAAATGTTAACATTAAAAAAAGTTATTAATATAAAAAAATAATTAGTATACACAAATTTTTTCATGAACAATTTTTAATATAAAATTTAACATAAAAAATTTTTGTTGTATGTAAAAACTTTTTTAAATGTATTTTTTTCACATAAAAATTTTTTCAACATAAAAAAAAATTTAATATATAAAAATTTTTTAATATAAGAAAAAATTTTGATATAAAATTCTTTATTGAAAAATTAATTTGCGATTGCATAAGGTATATATATTCTTGATCCTTATAATGTAGCGTTGTCCGTCTGTCTGTTTGTTGAAATCACGCTCATTAACAAAATAAACCATTTATCTGGGAAAACTTAGGTAAATATTGTTTGTGACTATTTTGAGCAGGTTGGTATTGAAAATGGGGTAAATCGGGCATCTTTCTGCCAAGATATGACCTCAAAAATGGAAACACTTTTAAAAAATGTTAAAAATTCAGTTTTTGTTTATTGTAATAATTTAGTATTAAGTTAATCAAATTGCTTACTTCTTCAAATATTTTGTTTATCTTTGTTATAAATAGTGAAATGGGACAAGATATTAATGTAAATGTAAAACCCATATAGAGGGTATCAAAGATTCGGCATAACCGAATTTAACACTCTTAATGGTTTTACTTCAAAATTTATTTTCGCCCGAAAATATGTTTTATCTCTAACTTTTTTTTTTAACTAATCTATAATATTAATAGGTAAGGCGATTCCTTCAAATCCCTTTTAAAACTTTTAGTTACCAACCGATATTGATAAAAATGTACCATGCGAAAGGTATTTCTTTGCAGATTTGCACTATCTTTTGGAGTGAAATTCATTCAAACACAAACAAAACTATACAGAGCTGTGTATGTGTTTATTAAATTTGCTTGAATTTTGAATTGGCTAAAATTGATTAGCATACCTCTAGGCTCATATAAAATTATTTATTAACAAACCCAGTTCTATATCTTCTGTGTGTTCAACAAATACAGGGTGCGGCTAAAGTAACTATATGATTTGTTTTTTAAATAACTATTGAATGGAATGAAAAAAAACAAAAAAATTTATGATAAAAAGAAAGTTTATTTTATGTTATTTTTTTACATTAATTATGAAAAATAATATCAGTTATATGAGAACCGTTTTCTCTAACGCAAAAATGTGCTCTTTTTATGGCATTTTCCATAACTTTGTTGAGTGTTTCTTGTGGTATACGATCAATTTCTTCTTGAATGTTATCCTTTAGTTGCTGCAAGGTTTGAGGCTTATTCACATAAACTTTGTCTTTGAGATAGCCCCACAAGAAAAAATCCGGTGCAGTCAAATCGGTCATCATTAAATTTGACAAAAAATTTTCATTTTGATCAACGAGATTTAGAACTGCTCTAGCATATTCCAAGCGCAATACGAAGTCCTCAGGATTTAGTTTTTCGACTACTTGGATTTTGTAAGGGAAGAGGTGCGAATCGTGTTTTAAAATTCGCCGAAGAGTGCGGTCAGAAAGCTGCAACTGGGAAGATCGTCTTCTCGTTGATGTCTGCGGATTTTCTTCGACGCTCTGTCGCACAGCATCAATATTTTCGGCCGATCTGCCAGTTCGAGGTCTGCCCGTACGTCTTGAATCTCCGACAGTCCCATATTCAGCAAAATTATTCACCAACGAACGAATGGTTGGACCCGTTGGAGCAGTTCTTACACCATAAAATCTTCTGTATGCACGTTGAGTATTAATTATCGAACGATGATTTTCAATGAATAGAAAAACAATCTTAGTTCTTTGCGCAATTGTATAGCGTTCCATTTTTAAATATTCTCCCAAGTTTAATTTCTGAAATAGGAAAAAAGAAAAAGTTAAATACTCGCAAGCAAAGAAGTTACAATTGTTTTACATCATATAGTAACTTTAGCCGCACCCTGTATTTATAATTAAATTTAATGAATTTTAAAAATTTCTAAAATTTGCATTCGAATTTCGCATGCTCTAGGCTCTGCTAGTTAATATTATTACATCCAACAATTAATTTTTATAAAATTTGTTAGAAAGTTTATTATACATTTTGATCAATTTTTGAAACAAATGTGCCAATGATTTTAGCTTTATTTAAAGTACAAACATTTGGTCTTGAGCCTGATCAATTATTTTCCAAATGTTGTTCACCTCGCAATTTCTTTTCACCAATTTTGTTTATTTTTTACTTCAAACCTTAAATTTAATTTTTAATCTACAATTTTTTGATGATGAAATTTATTAAAAATTAATAATATTTCAACACCAGAGTTGTGTGTGTTTATTCATAAAATAAAAATAAATTTAAAAATATTTTTTAGAACAATTCACATTTTGGCTTAAAAAATATTCGTAGCTTCAAAGAAAGATTTTTTTTTTAATATAAAAAATAAATTTTTATATAAATTCTAAAGCTAGTTTAGAATAGATTAAGAGAATCTGCTTGAAAACATTAAATATTTGCTTGTATAATTTTTCAAGTCATTCTTGGTGTTTCAAAAAGAAAAAAAAAATGTTTTGCATATTTTCCCATAATTATTGTTGTCAGTCAAAGAAATCTACTAACATACACGTAAGTACATACATACTTAATTATGTTGAAAAAAAAAAAATTCTAAAACTCTTTTTTCTTTATAGCCAAGTTTTATCTCGTACACTGCTTTTTTTTCAAACATTTTAGCATTTAATGATGTGAAAATGCATTCAAGTGTTGAGAGAATAAAACCTTTAATTTTTTAATGGGTAGTTGAAGATAAAATAAAAGTTATAGAGGGAACTTTTTTAAGGAATTTAAATTAATGGATTTAAAAATTAAAGAAAAAAATAAATTTTCATTTAGAAAAGAGCAGAATTATTTTTAGCATGCTTTAATTTAAATTTTTTGCTTTAAAACTCTTTATTCTGGTCACGTTTCAAGTTAGTTTGTGACAAGCCTTAAAAAAAAATAAATGACAAATGTTAAAAAACGTGATGTCCTTTATTTGGGTGTGTTCAATCCCAAAAATTAAGAGAATTCTTAAAGGCATTTATTAGGAAATCCTTATTATCCACAGATTACCGTTGAGCCAACTCAAACACTTTCAAACATGTTCGAACAAGTTGCATGAAGACATATTTCTAATTCCAATGCTCTTGTTCAATTTAACCATTTTTCGGCTTCTTTACCAGCCGTTTGGTCGTTCGTTATAGACTTTTTAGTGTTTATTATATTTTTTTATGCTCAGTTGTCTCAAACACGTTTAAAACAACGGTTGGTTCGGTCGGTTGGTTTACTAGCACTTCTAAAATATATTATCATTAACGTTTAGCTAACGTAACCATTACAATTGTTTGTTTTGATATTTTGCGGGTTTCTTTTGTATAAAAATCTAACAAAATTTCACACAAAAGGTTAAAGTACGTAAAATAAAATCAAAATTATTTAAACAAAAAAATAAACAAACAAAATATTTGTTTGATTTTAGAAATACAAGTATGTTGTGTGTGTTTGCCCAAAAGAAATTGTAAAAATTTTTTAAGTAATCATGAGATTTTATATGGTTTCTCTCAGCTAGTAACTCGTTTTATGGTGTGTTAATGACAAAACATATTAATAAATTTTTATTACATAAAACAAAATTTTTCTCGCCAACGGATATTCGAAAATTATGCCAATTTAAATTTGTAACACTTTAGCAAAAAATGAAAAAAATCTAAATAAACAAAACGAAAAAAAAAAAATTCAATTTGTTTTATATAAATTTTGTTGGTGTTTAGATTTGCAGTCACGCTTTAATAAGTTTGAAAGTGTAAAGTCTAATTGTTATTAAAAAAAATTGTTTTTTTGAAAGTTTTAAAATATGCCAGTCATGTAAAATAAATTGTTTATAAAAAGCCTAAAACAAAAAAAAAAAAAAAAAATTATGGAAAATATAGAAAATTATGAAAAAATTTTTGATTGAAAGAAAAGAACTCTAAAGTGTAAAAAAACGACTAAACAAAAAAAAAAATAAATAAAAAAACGCTCAAATAAAAAATGCAAAATAATTTTGGTAATTTAAATAAACAAGAAACAAAAAAGCCTAAATAAAAAACGCATAAATAAAAAATTCGTTTTTTATATTTAAATTAATCTAGTCTAGTTTAATTAATCTAGAAAAAACAAAATAAAAAACTCCAAAATAAAAAAGCGCTTAAATAAAAAAAACAAAACAATCTTGGGATTATAAAAACAAAAGTCCAAATAAGAAATGCAAAACATTCTTACGGTTTTAAATAAAAAAGCGCTTAAACAAAAAAAAAAAAAAAAAATAACACATAAATAAAAATAAATAAACAAAAAACAAAAACGCGTATACAAAAAAAAAAGCGTAAATAAAAACGCATAAATAAAAAAATTCGTATTTGATATTTAAATTAATCTAGGGAATTAAAAAAAAAAAACGGTTAATTACAAAAAAAATCAAAACCATCTTGGGATTGTAAATAGTACAAAAGTCCAAATAAAAACTGCAAAATATTCTTAAGGTTTTAAATAAAAAAAAGGGCTTAAACAAAAAAAAAAAAAAAAAAACATTTAAATAAAAATAAATAAACAAGAAACAAAAACGCTTATACAAAAAATCCTAAATAAAAAACGCACAATCGGATTTTATATTTAAATTAATCTAGTCTAGGGAATTAAAAAAAACGCTTAATTAAGAAAATAAAATAAAAAACGCCAAAATAAAAAAGCGCTTAAATAAAAAAATTCAAAACAATTTTGGGATTGTAAATACAAAATTCCAAACAAAAAATGCAAAACATTCTTAAGGTTTTAAATAAAAAAGTGCTTAAACAAAAAAAAAAAAAAACACTTAAATGAAAATAAATAAACAAAACACAAAAACGCTTATACAAAAAAAAGCCTAAATAAAAAACGCATAAACAAAAAAATCCGTATTTTATATTTAAATTAATCTAGTCTTGGGAATTAAAAAAAAACGCTTAATAAAAAAAAAAAAAATAAAAAACGTCAAAATAAAAAAAGCGCTTAAATAAAAAAATTCAGAACAATCTTGGGATTGTAAATACAAAAAAGTCCAAATAAAAAATGCAAAACATTCTTTAGGTTTTAAATAAAAAAGTGCTTAAACAAAAAAAAAAAAAAAAATAAATAAATAACACTTAAATAAAAATAAATAAACAAAAAACACAAACACTTATACAAAAAAAGCCTAAATAAAAAACGCATAAATAAAAATATTCGTTTTTTATATTTAAACTAATCTAGTCTAGGGAATTAAAAAAAAACGCTTAATTAAAAAAAATAAAAAACGCCAAAATAAAAAGCGCTTAAATAAAAAAAAAAATCAAAACAATCTTGGGATTGTAAATACAAAAGTCCAAATAAAAAATGCAAAACATTCTTAAGGTTTTAAATAAAAAGTTCTTAAACAAAGAAAAAAACAAAAAATAACACTTAAATAAAAATAAATAAACTAAAAACAAAAACGCCTATAAAAAAAAGCCTAAATAAAAAACGCATAAATAAACAAATTCGTATTTTATATTCAAAATTAATCTAGTCTAGGGAATTAAAAAAAACGCGTAATTAAGAAAATAAAATAAAAGCGCCAAAATAAAAAAAGCGCTTAAATAAAAAAAAAATCAAAACAATCTTGGGATTGTAAATACAAAAGTCCAAATAAAAAATGCAAAACACTCTGAAGGTTTTAAATAAAAAAACGCTTAAACAAAAAAAAAAAAAAAATAATACTTAAATATAAAGCTCCATACAATCTTTTAATATTTAAAAGCCGATATTTCAACCACCAGCTAGAATTTTACTTTTCTCAAAATTTGTTTAAACTCAATTATTAAAATTGTAAAATTTACTAAAATAATCGGCCATAAATTTATTATTGTTTTTTTTTGTTGTGGTAATTTCTGTTTAAACTTTGCTTTTGTTTGCAAGTTTAAATTATTAACTCTTTGTTTTCTGTTTACAACAAAACTTATTAACTATTTGTGTAATTTCATTTTATTGTTGTTTATTGTTGCGGTCTCTGTAATGAATTTATTTTGTTATTTATGTGTATTTGTTCAACTTTCATTGAAAAAAACGCCACTAAATTAAAAACAATTTCATTCAATATGTTGAAATTGTTTAAAACACCAACACTCTTGTTTTACTGTAAATGTAAATGAGAAATAAAAATTGAAAATTAAGTGCAAAGCTAAGAAAAGAATAGTTTTAATTAAAAAAATTTATAACTATTTCAAAATATAAAAATAAAATTTATTACGTTAAATTAATATTGACAATTTCAAAATTAAAAAAAAAAATAAATAAATAAAACAAGTAAGAAAGTTATAGGCGCTCTAAGCCGGCTCTATGACACCTTAAACCATTAGTTTCGAAATATGATCTTGGGTCCAACTATAATGAGAATTAAAATGTAGATAAAAGGAAGTATAAATCAAATTCAAGTGATATTGTCATTCAAGTAATATTTATATGGGGTCTTGTTCCATAAATAATATGATCTTGACTATATTTAGTCAGGTCATTTATCTCCTTCATTCAAATACATACAGTCCTAAGATGGATTAAAGTCATAATCTGTAACAATTTTTGATTAAAAATGCTTAAACAAAAAAAAAAAAAAAATGTTGAAACAAAAAAATATTAAACGAAAAACGTTTCAATAAAAATTTAATACAAGTGGTATTGATATTTTCATGCATTTTTATATGGGGTCTTGTTCCAAAAATAATACGATCTTGACTATATTTAGTCAGGTCATTTATCTCCTTTATTCAAATATATACATAAAACAATTTTAATTTGATTTTTAAGTCCTAAGATAGATTAAAGACATACAGCCCTGTTCTTGAAACGTTGTTATTTGAATAAGAATGAATATGAAATAACATGAAATTGAAATTTTGGGTTTCTTGAAAACACAAATTTTATATTTTCGAAGTATTTTTCGAAATCATATTTTTTATTATCAAATGACATGAAACATATGGTTTAGCTTCAGAACCATATGTTATCTAGAAACCGAGGTGCCATATGGTTCTTTAGTCACTTCCACAAAAAAACTTTAAGTAATTTTTGCATGTTTTTCCTTAAGATTATAAAGAAAGTAAAAAAAAATATATTTTCTTTTAAAATAGCAATTTACTTGTTCATTTAATTGTTTTTATACTTCAATTTCATTCAATTAAGAATGACTTCTCTTTTTGAAATAAGTTAGGCATCACCAAAGAAAATTCGAAATTCAAATAAATTGGATTTGACTGGCATCACTTCTGTTTCGAACATAAACAAAGTTGTGGCAGTCATATGCAAAAAAAAATAAAAATATCCCTAAGAACAGTGACGGTCATTTGACCGGTGATATGACCGTCACTACTGACTGAAGTGTCGGTCATCGCGTAGAACAAAGTTTCTATCATTTTATTAAGGCAAATATGCCAAAACTGACCGAAACTTTTGTGTACATGTGATTTTGCATCTTAGTCTAACCTATGAAAGTATGTAAACCATATAATATATATCTGAACTGCTCACTCTACCGCTGTTTAGTAGTCAACGATGATAGATATATTCATCATCGCTGACCGGTCATACTTGATGGATATATACATCATCATCGACCGGTCACGCTTGATTATAATGAAACACGACTTATTATTTTTTATTTATTTATTTATTGTATTAAAAATCAAAAATTCAAAAATAGAAATAAACATTAAAATATTAAAAACAACAATATCACCAATTCCGAAACGTATCGATAACTTTGAGACAATGTTGAATGTGTGAACAACTTTGCTGACTTTTCACTCGAAACATCCCTCAAAGCGGTTCGTAACTTAGCACTGAATAAATTGACTACACTCAATAGAAATTTCCGGTAATGGGCCTTAGTGCAATCAGTAGGTTCTTAAAGAAAACAATATATTATAACACATATATATCAACAATTTATATTAAAGCTCACCTTTTGAGTGTTGTGAATTAATTTCGGCCAAAACTGATACACTCCATTTGGAAAATTTTTTGTACAGAACGGTGTGTGAGATATTGTGATAATACCTCCATAAATCAATTTGTTCAATATTTTGAGATCTTTATTCTTTTGAAAACTAATTTCATTATGGACGAATTTTCGGATACTGCACATTCCTTAATATTCTTCATATTATCAACATTATATTCCAGACACTATATTCCAGAATGGCATAAATAAAAACATTCGAGCCAAATATTAAAAAAACCATATCCATGTTATGGCAACAGACTGAAAAATAGATATAAGGATTAATGTAAAATTCTGCAAGGAAGATTTACATTGTTTCTAGCTAGAATTTTTAATAAAATGTCAGTACATTACCTTAAGTTCATTTGGTGATTGCGCATGTATTAACAATATATTTATAGTGTCTTCCATGCGCACTTAACTGGAATCATTACGAATCGATTTAATAAACTGTGTCAGCGTTGTTTCACACAATTATATTTCTTGTGTATTATTTTCCAACATGATAAAAAGTCCATCAATAATATCAAATAGATAACCATATTATTTTCTGGTACAGCATTCACAATCGAAATCCAGGATATAACATATTGTCGCACAATATAATTCTTTATACAAATGCGTTTCCTAAGAGGTATAAAAGTTCTAGATTGAAAGTTTGTGAAGATTCTACAGCAATAGTAAACGATCCAACAGGAATAGGCCACAAGCGAGCAAAAAATAAATTGTGGAAGGGTATAATGGAGGGACGTGTCACCACAATTGAGAATGGCACTAACGAATTCACTGACATATTTTGAAGAATCCTAAAGAAACAACAAAAATTAACTTGAACTTTTAATTTAATTACTTACCTTTCCTAAACCTTAACAAAAAGAACTCTACAACAGCAACAATGACAGTCATATGTTTTTAAATAGAAAAAAATTGCAAGTGTATTAGTACAAAAATTGTTTATATGTTAGTTTCAGTCATTCATTTCTTGTAGGGATGTGATTTGAGTGAAATATTATTTTAAATTCCTTTATTCGTAATAATTAGTACATAAAGAATCTATGTTATAATTGAAAAAATTATAAAGGAAAATAGATTATGCAAATAAAAAGTTTTTATTATAGTTATAGAACAACATCATCTCCAAAAGTGTGTTTTATTAAAATTTTTATTAAAATTGACTACTGATTACGAGTTTTTTTTTAAATCAGCGCAAAATGTAGACGTTTTTTAAAATCGTTTTTTTTTCATAAAATTAATGTCTAATTTTTTAAAATAATGACAAGGTTCAATAAAAAACATGTTAGAGTATAAATATCAATTAGTTTTTTTATCTTTTAAGACCTGCTTAGTAGAAAAAAAGGGTATTTGTTTTGATTTTACAAAGCCTTTTCTATGTGAATTAAAACAAGAAAAAATATTCTTATTGAAATTAGAGAACAGCAAAAAACTCGTAGATTTAAGAATTTTTTCTTTTACGAGTTTTTTTTTTGCGATAGTGGTTTCAAGAACAGGGGTGATAATCTGTAACAATTTTTGATTACTAAAAAAAATCGCTTAAACAAACAAAAAAAAAAAACGTTAAACAAAAAATATTAAACGAAAAACGTTTCAATAAAAATTTAATACAGTATTGTAGTTTTTAGCCAAAATTTAAAAATGTCACATTCTTTATTTTTGAGCAATGATTTTTATAAATACACATACATCCAGATATCAATACTGTACCCAAATGAAAATAATATTTTTTCTGGTTGGCAGTACTATTTTTGTCATCTGTGCAAAATTTTCATTGCGCCTGTTTTTGTAGACAATTACAAAATTTGTTGATTTTAAAATTGTGTGATTTTGATGAATAAGAAGTTCCATTAAAATTTCAATTACGGAATTATATTTCTACAGCAGAATCATTAAAGATACTGCAGAAATCCTTCTGTGGCCAGGGTATGCCGAAAATCAATGTTTACAAGTGTTACAAACAGTTCTATGAAGGCTAAGAAAGCGTTGAAGATACAGAAAGCCCTGGAGGACTAAAAACATTAACATCAAATATTTGGTGCTCCAAGAATGTCATTTGGCAATTAGAGATTTTGTTGATAAAGTTGATATTTTAAAGGGATCAATCAACACCTTTTTAACAGATATTTTGGGCTTAAAACGCGGCAAATCTCGATTGATTCCAACAAGTAAATTTTTGATGTGTAAACATATGTGTAACAATACAATCACAAAAACAGCGTAACATGTGAGCTCACATGTTACGCTGTGAGCCGTAAGACAAATTGGTGTGACTTATGATTATATTGGTGAAAAAAATTATGATATAAAATAATTTCAGCTAGTTCAACAACCCTTTGCTGTAAAACGACAAAAATTTCACGATATAAACGTATAACATATACGGAATTCAACAACCCCACAAGTATAACCAGAGTCCTTGCAATTGTTTGCTATAAGTGATACATAGATGACGCTTTCTGTTGGATTTTAAAAAAGTGACATAAAAAATCTTTAATTACTAGATGTATATACATCTCCCATGTGATCGGACTAACATGATTTTTTCTTAGTAAAAACATATGCAAATCTAATTTGATTAAAATCTATGCAATATTTTTGTTTTTTTTTGTTAGATTTAAAAAGATCGCGAAGAAAATTTATGTGGGGGTTATGACTAAGAATTGTCTTTCAGGTTTTATTAATGGATTACTTGTGTGTAATAAACACACACAATAACCACATTTGACAACCAAGATCTATACATATTTGCATCTTATGGCAATTTAAGTAGATCTCATTGGAGTCATTGTCATTTGTAAAGGCTGAAATACTAAATTTCATTAAAATATACTCAAATTTGCAACCTGATTACAAGGACGGACGGACGGACAAACAGAGCTCACATGTTACGCTGTGAGCTCACATGTTACGCTGTTTTTGTGATTGTATTGTGAAATAGAAATTTACCATCCTGCGCGTATAGATGTTTATACATCAATAAGTGAGTACCAAATATGTGTTAGGATCAGTCCATTTTTTGAACTTTACCTCATATAAATATAGTTTCCGATAAGAAATTTTTCTATCTGCAGGCAAAAAAAAAAATTAATAAAAATGCCACTCAAATTTGGTTAATGCTTATTTCCTATTTCCTTTTCTCTAAACGCATGATTTAGGGTATCGTACAGACGGTCTAGATCGACTATAATTTTCATACTTGTTTACCATTGAAATTGAGGCTGCAGAGTCTTTATTGATAGTTTCAAACGTCAGCGCATTCTCAATATACCCTGACCAGAGAGTATAAAAAACACAGCTCAAATATACAGTGAGTGACAATATAATGGAAACAAGATATATTTTTGACGTCTTGAACGGTCAATACTAAAAAAAAATGGATCTTAAAACTAAAAATTCTTTTATTAATTTAAAAATAAAAATAAAGAATAAAAATAAAGAATATTTATTTAAAAAAGAAAAAAAAAAAATAACATAAAATATCTTAACTTCAGAAAAAGAACAACAGAACTTAAAAGTATTCATTTTTATGCTGTTGATAAACAGCATTGGAAACCTTTAATATACAATTACTGAAATCTTTCCGTCTATTTTTGGTTTCAATATTTTGTTGGGTATCCATTGTTTTTTAGTACTGCTTCACAACGCCGAGGTATGGACTCGATTAAATTGTTGATGATATCCATTGAAATTGTTTGCCATTCTCAACTAACTGTCTCTATGCGAGCTGTCGTGTTTGTGATAATTCGTGGCCGTAGTTTTCGATCTACAATTTCCCATAGATTTCAATCGGATTAAGATGTGGTTATTGGGCTGGCCATTCACTAACTGTCTTAGATTGTAGCCATTCGGTTAGTTTTAAGTTTTTATCATGTTGGATCTTCCAAACCAGGGGCATATTTACCTTCGCTTATGGATACATTATGTAATTTAGAATTTGCCTATATCTAATTCCGATTACAGTATCCTTTACTACATGAATTGGATCAATTGCTTAGTCCGAAAAGAAACCGCATACCAGTGATATTGTCACCATCAAACTTAACTTTATTTCTACAATTAGAGTCTAGTCTTTTTCCCTTAAATTAATTCCTTTAAATTAAATTAAACTTGGACTCATCTGGAAAGGGACCAATATTCCAATTCCGTCTTTACCAGTTCATGTGTTCTGTAGCAAAATTTATGCGTGCCAGACGATTTGTCTCTGATTTCAGTGGTTTCTGCATAGGACGATAACAACCAAGATCAGCCTCAATTTCTCGTCGGGAAACAGGGGCCAAATCACCGCATTCGTTATCGAAATTTTTCGATCGAAATTATTTTTTTATTTCCAAAATTAAATTTTAAAAATGATTTTTATTTCTCACAGTTGAAGAATTATGGCCTCTGGTTAAGAAGAAAAGCGAATCGTGGTCGAGCGTCCGTCTTCTTCAAATATTAAACCAAAATATGGAATTTCGATTGATTTTACTCGATATCGAATGCGGTGATTTGGCCCCAGGTCGGGCATATATTTTTGATTTCAGATTGTTAATGACCTCCATAGGTAGCAGTTTTGGTCGTTTTTAAACTCTCTTGCTATTAAATTATCCTGTCTTTAACTCGTTTTACGGGGCCTGCTGCCTAATGTTGAGTCGTCACCGTACCACTTTCACGATATTTCTTGATCATTTTTGAAATTACGGATCTATTCATAGAATATTTCTCACAAATTTTCTTTTGCTTAAGATCAGCAGTAAAATCATCTATTATTCTGGTTTTTATTGCTTAACAAAACTTTATTCTTGCCATTATTTTATAATAATTAATTATAAGATTAAAACATGGACAAAGGCAATTGTATTTAAAAAACAGTTGAAAGAAAATGTCAGAAACTATAAATATTTAAATAACGATTATTATTTTATACATTTTCTTTCAAACCATCTTCTATATTTATTATTTTAACCAACACCAGTAGAGAAGTTTAAAAGTTTCCATTGTTTTGGTATCACTAAAAAACTATTTTTTTTTCGTTTATCTATCTTTATACCCTTCTCACCACTAAACAGAGGTTAGTCATTCCGTTTGTAACGCATCGAAGAATAATTTGCGACCCCTTGATCCTTATAACAAATCGAATCGAAATACCGATTTCGTTTGTCTGTTGAAATCATGCTCACTTACAAAATAAAGCATTTACCTGGGTAAAGTTATGATAATATGGTTTCTCATTACTTTGAGCAGGTTGCTATTGAAAATGGGGTAAATCAGGCATCATAATGCCAAGATATGTCCAAAAATATGAATACACCTCTAAAAAATGTTTAAGATTCAATGTGTTTGTTGTAATCTATAATATTAAAAGGCTAGGCGATTTCTTGTGACTGATGTTTTGTTCTACTGTTTTATCCCGATTTTGACCATACATATATTATTTGAAAGGTATTTCTTTTTAGCCGATTTGCAGATTGATAGATTTTTAAATTTTTTCCTTTATTTTGAGTAAATTGCATTTAAAGTTGCTACTAACACATACATAAAATTATACAATGCTATGGTTGTGTTTATTAAATTTGTTATGTGTTTGTGTTGATTTCTGAATTGGCTATAATTGATTAGCATACTTTTAGGGTCTTTATTTAATGAAAAAATAAAATTTTCTAGAATTTGCGCTCGAATTTCGAGGGCTGGAATCTGCTAGTAATTTATTATTAAGTTTATCAAATTGTTTACTTTTTCAAATATTTTGTTTACATTTGTTATAAATAGTGCAATAAGTACAGATATTAATGTAAAGGAAAAACCCATATCGTGGATATCAGAGATTCGGCACAGCATAATTTTGCACTCTTGTTTTAATTGCATTTTTTGTAACAAATTTGTTATCTTTAGATAGGGAACTCACCAAAGAGTGATTTCACAAAATATAATTTCAGGACTGAACGCGAAATTATTAAAAACAAAATTGGCAAAGTTTCCAATGTATTGTCACCCACTGTAGCTAAATTTAGAATAGAAAAACCCAAAAAATTTTGGCAAAAATATTTTTATATCTAACATAGAGACCTTGTAGCTCGATACACTTTTCCCGGCAATATTCAATAGGTTTGATACTTTAAACTTCGGTTTTTTACCTCAGCTCATAAGTTAAACCAGAAGTCATTTAATTTACACACTTACTTACCATTTGCATATGATACGTAGGATATTATGTAATTCATAAATGTTTGCTTTTTGTCATTTCTCTGCCATAGTTTTTCACCACAATTGTGATGAACATTTTTATTTATGTAATTTACCATGTAATTACAATTGCTCTACTCATACATATATTTATATTCAGTTGTCACCATCATTTTAAATTATACCACAAAATATAATAAAAAAATCCAGTGGTTTTTCGCAGCTAACATTTGACTCATAAATAGTTTTGATAGTGACTCCAAAAAAAAAAAAAAAAAAAAAAAAAAAAAACAAAATACATTAAATGAAGATTACATTAAAGTAAGCAATAAAGATAATTATAGAAATACAATTAAATGTTTTATAATGACACTAATTTAAGTTAGGTAAAGAAGCTGAAAGTTATATTTTGTGAACCTAGTACAGCTACATTTTAAATCCTATGAATTGCCATAAAAATAAATTGTTTTAAAAATTCATAAACAAAAGCGTTTATAGCAAAACTAAAGGTTATTTGATTGCTGTACATTAGGGTGTGTAAACTTTGGATTATTGACACTTGGTCTAAAGCAGTTGTGGTGGAAATTTAAGCATTATTAAATAAAATTCTATGTTTTAACTATAAGTGATTGTAAAGTTCGTTATATTTCACGGAAAATATATTGATAAGTTATTGCAAAAAAAAAAAAAATATAATAACCCCTTAGCATTATGGGGATTAAAATGGCCCAATTTCTTAAACATATATGAAAACCACAATTGTTGAAATTTTTGTAAAGTACTTCTACAAAAACTTGTAAAAATTCTTTTTTAATGGAATCATTAACCGTTCTGCTCTTTTGGAAATATTAAAAACTTATTGCTAAAGTGGTGAATCTTCTACCAAAAGTAAAACAAATTATGTTCTGAATTCGGTAAAAAATAAATCAAGGCAATAGTAGAAATTTTGTCAAACGCGTGCGTGAAACTGGATCGTTCTTGGATAGAGCAACACATTCTTGTGCTTGTACAGTGCATATCTATAATATTAATACGCAAAGCTATTTCTTGTGACCGATGTAAGTTTCACAGTTTTACCCCGATTTTGACAAAAAAATTATCATTTGAAAGGTATTTTTTTTAGCTGTTGCCCAGATTTACAGATTTTCATCGTCTGAAATATTTTTTTGGAGTTATGATCGTTTAAAGTTGGTACACATTCATAAAATTATACAATGCCATGTTTATTAAATTTGTTAATGTGTTTGTTTAATGTGTTGAGTTTGTTTTCTTCATTTAAAATGAGTTGAATTGTGAAGCATACCTTTAGGGTCCTTATTAAATGAAAAAATAAAATCTCCTAGAATTTGCACTCGAATTTCGATCTGCTAGTACACATAAATAAATACGACATTGCTGTCGAAAATGTGCAGAAAAACTGGGTAAATCGTATGGGCTACTGCAAGGCCAGCCGAGGAAGTTATTTTAATGAAATAATATTTCATAAATAACCGCAATGATGATGCTTTCGATTAAAAAAACCGTATGAAAATGAATATTATGAGCTTTTTATTTATAGCTAAATCAAAATGCAAAACTTATGTGATCCACCCTGTATATATTTACTAATTTTTATCTTTTGGAATTTTTTCCCAAATTCTGAGAAATGTTTTCAATTAACCGATTGATAGGATTATTTATTTTATGCTATCTTAAAGCGAAGAGAAAAATAATTTTTTTTTTTTTTGGTTTTTATTGTTTGCAATAACAAATTAATCTGTCACACTTTCTTTTTACAATAATGTTGTGAAACTCATTAAAAATTTTTCTTTTATATTTGATATCATGCCTATCTGTTACAATATCTAACAAAGCAGCACTCATTATATGGATCTTAAATAAAGTAAGGTAAATTAATTTATGTGGTTTGAAGCACATGCAGATATGGCTTTGGCCAAACTTGTTATTCTGCAGAATTCTAGGAATTTTAATGGGCATGTTTAGCATATAAAAGTTTGCGATTCTGTTCTGCAAGACATAACATCTTACTGCGTAATGGCTAATTATTAAGTACATCAGTTTGAACTTTAGTTATTGCTAATTAAGCACTTTTTAATCGAGAGATTTTAGAAAATGTTTAACTAAAATCACTAATGTACTCATTTTATAAAACGAAACGTAACGAAAGGTTTAAAATAAAGTTTTGAGTTTTCATCAAAGTTTTGTTTCTTTAAATTTTGTTTTCGAGAATTAGTCCATAAGTTAAATTAAATAATTTAGTTCTTTTTTTAATATTAATTTTATAATTTAGCGCAAGATTCCAGCCCTCGAAATTCGAGTGCAATTTCTAGGAAATTATATTTTTGCATTAAATAAAGACCCTAAAGGTATGCCAATCATTTATAGCCAATTCACAAATCAACACAAAAAACAAACTCGTTTTAACTCATTGACAAACACATTAACAAATTTAATAAAACACACATAGCATTGTATAACTTTATGTATGTATTAGTAGCAACTTTAAATGCCATTTCCTCAAAATAAGGGAAAAAATGTAAAAATCTGTAAATCTGCAAAACGGCTAAAAAGAAATTCCTTTCAAATAATATATGTTTGGTCAAAATTGTGATTAAACGGTAGAGCAAAACATCGGTCACAAGAAATCGCCTAGCCTATTAATATTATAGATTCTTTTTTGGGTTTTTAAACAGAATTGAAACAAAACATAATTAAAAAGAAGGTAATGAATTATTCTTGCTAAGCATTTTATACTATAAAAAAAATAAAAAAGGGTTGAACTTGTAGCGTTTTTTAATCAGAATTGAAACCAAACATAATGCAGAATAGAAATAATTAAAAATGAGGTAATGAATATTTCTTGTCTTCTTAGTAAATAAAGACCCTCAAATAAGCTTTAAAAATTTAGCGTTTTTTATTTCTAAAGATTTTTAAAGTTATTGAATCTATTCGCCAATTAAGCTTGTATTAATTTATTTATTTACATACATATACTAGCAGACTCCAGCGCTCGAAATTTGAGTGCAATTTCTAAGCAGCTGTATTTTCAACTCACAAACCAACACTTTTATGGTTTATTATTATTGTGAATTAAGATAACAAACTCATTAACAAACACATTTACAAATTTAATAAATTACACATAGCATATGTATAATTTTATGTATGTGTAAGTAGCAAATTTAAATGCAATTTACAATAAAAATCTGTAAAACTGCAAAACGGCTAAAAAGAAATACCTTTGAAATAATATACGTTTGGTCAAAATCGGTATAAAACGGTAGAACAAAACATCAGCCACAAGAAATCGCCCAGCTTATTAATATTATAGATATTCCTTAAGAACGATGGTTAGAATTTTGTGAAGTGTTGCCAGTTAAGCGTTTTAATTGATAGTTTTGAAAAATCTCAAAATTGAAACCAATCATAATTAAAAAAAAAATAAATTAAAAAAATATTATAAATTAACTAATTAATGAATTATTCTTGTCAAGAATTTTAGTAATTTTTAAAATCTTCTTAGCATTAAAAAAACCCCTCAAATAAGTATTAAAAATTTAGCGTTTTTATTTCTAAAGTTTCTTAAAGTTACTGAATCTATTTGCTAATTATGCTTGTATTAATTATTCATGTTTTTAATACTTTTTTGTTTAATTATCTGGATATTTCTTAAGTAAGGCTGTTTGTTTTATTAAGTGTAGCCAATTAAGCGTTTTTTTTTTGAAATATTTAAAAAATTTCAGAATTGCAAACGAACATAATATAGAAAAAATAGTTAAAAATTAGGTAATAAAGATTTCTAGAAAATTTTTAAATCTTTTAACCATTATATGAAGTTTACTCGTAAGAAAAGGAGAGAAAAGTAACGAGCAATTTTTACTCGTTAGACTGCAGACTATGAAATTTGATTTTCAAACGCAGTCTGCAGTTTGAAGACTAAATATTGCCATCTCTTGATTTTGTATTTTTTTCGTAAAGATTTTTAAGAAATATTTATTTTTTATGTGGTGCTTTGGCATCTCTGCGATCAAAAGCAATTTTGCCAATAGATAAAACTTTTTCACTTCGAATTTAGACAGCTGAACAGCTGTTTAAAAAAATTTCTGCAGTAACTCAACCTACAGACACTGAATCGAACTGCAGTCTTCAGTCTGCGGTTCGCGACGATGAATCCACCTTGTGTTAAAATTTTAGCGTTTTTTGATTCCAAAGATTTTTTGTTTTATTCAATATACATTATACCCTATACCACTATGTGGTCAGGGTATAATGACTTTGTGCCGATGTTTGTAACTACCAAAAATATTTGACCTAGACCCATCTTTTATTATACCGATCTACTCAGAATCACTTTCCGAGTAGATGTAAACCTCGTAATCAAACTACAGGTCGCAAATGTGAAAATATTTTGATGACATTTGGTATGTAAGCTTCTATCATCCATATCATGAATGCTATTGGCGAACATCGGTGCATGTTCAGACATAGCCCCCATACAAATGACACCTATGAAATCGGCTTAAATTGCTATATGGTACAAATTTTCATATACATAGATCTCGATCAAATTGGGTTTGTATGTGTTTATTATACCCATTCATCAGTAATCCAATAAATAAACCCTATAGGACAATTCTTGAGCATAACACCCATATAAAGCTGCTTCCCGATCTTCACTCTAATCTATCAAAAAAACAAAAATATTGCACAGATTTTTCTTAAATTTGGTTTGTAAATATTTTTGCAAAAAAAAAATTAACCTTACCAAATTTGGTCAGAATCGGTCCATTTTTCGACCTAGTCCCCATATAAATATATCATCCGATATGAACTTTTTTCATATTCAAAGAAAAAAAAAAGTTAATAACAATGCCACTCAAATTTTGTTTATCCTTATTTTCTATATCCAATTAGTTGGGCCTAAGAGATGGGGTCTCTATACGCATGGTATATGTTATCGTATAGTCGGTCTTAGACCGACCGCAATTTTCTTACTTGTTTTTACTACATATTTTTTCTTGTTTTAATTTTCTGGATATTGCTTAAGTAAGACGGTTTGAATATTATAAATGTTGCCAATAAAGCGTTTTTATTGAGATTTTTTTCTAATTTTTAAATTATAAGACCTAAATATTTCAAGAGAATTTTACTAAAATATTTTAAACTCCCCAATTAGCGTTATCAATTAAGAGTATATTTTAATTCTGAAGATTTTAAATGTGTTTTAAATAACTTTAAAGTTGCCAGCTCATAATAATCTAATTATAATAACTAGCAGATTCCAGCCCTCGAAATTCAAGTGCAAATCCCAGCAAATTTTATTTTTTCATTAAATAAAGACCCTAAAGGTATGCTAATCAATTATAGCCAATTCACAAATCAACACAAAAAAACAAACTCATTTTTATTACAAACACATTAACAAATTTGGTAAACACACACATGCAATTTACTCAAAAAAAAAGGAAAAAATTTTAAAATCTTTAAATCTGCAAAACGGCTAAAAAGAAATACCTTTCAAATCATATACGTTTGGTCAAAATCGGGATAAAATTGTAGAACAAAACATCAATCACAAGAAATCGCCTAGTCTATTAATATTATAGATTTCATTAACATGAAGTTTCTTAGTATTGACAATTTAGCGATTAAATAAATTTACTTGAAATATTTTAAAAGCCATGTAACCAAATGATTTATATTTCCAAATTTTGACGTTTATTAGTATTGAATCGAAAATTTTTAACCTAATTTAAACCAAACATTTGTATAAAAAATGATTTTGTCAGCCAATTCTGTTTTACCCTTTAAATGAATTATAAAAAAATTATATAAAAATTTCCCTTCTCAGTGTTAACTTTTTCTTTGTGAATCTTATGCCGTTTTCTTTTCTGACAAAAAATGTCGCCCTTTTTTGCCCTTTTTTGGATAAGTGTATTTTTTTATATATTCTGAATTAAGAGCAACCTTATATTATATATCAAACGAAAGGTCTCAAAGTGTTTATAAATGCAAAAAAAAATTTATTTTTATCCTCTTGGTAGGGTGAAAATATTCATAAAAGGGGAACAATGGGGAAATATTCTCACACTATGACCTGAAAGAAGTCAATGGCTGGAATTTTTTGTGATTTTCGAGGGCTCGAATTTGAGACCTTTCGATTGATGTATAAGATAAGGTTGCTCTTATTCAAAATATATAAAAAAGTACACTTTTTGAAAAAAAGGCAAAAAAGGGCGACATTTTTTGTCAGAAAAGAAAACGGCATTACATTAATTTGTGCGAAGAACATACATTAAGAAAAAGATTTGGTTTCAAAATAATTTATTTCCTTAATTAACAATGTTAGCGTTTTTTTATATAAATTTTTTTTATAACTCTTGTTCAATGGTTCAGTATCTTTTAATTGCTTTTTATATTCAAAAATTCTTCAAATAGTGTTGTGAATTTGGCGTTTTTTACTACTTAATATTAAATAAGTTTTTAAATAAATTTTTCAAAAATGAGCTCAAATAGACATATGAATGATGCCTACTAATAATGAGTACATTTGAAAAAATTTCAAATATTTTAAAGATTTTAAGCTATTAATTTGAATTAATGATATTACTTAAGGTGGCAGCATTGATTAGCTTAATCAAAAAATTGGTTCAATAAGTTTTTAATTTAGTAAAAAATATATACATTTAAAACGATTTTATTATAAATCGATTTATTAGTTAATATTTCTCTACCTTTTATATATCTATGGTTGCCAGATTAATCAAAAAAATCATACCTGAAGATATAGAAAAATGGCAAATGAAACTCCACATCTATAATATTAATTGGATAGGCGATTTCTTGTTACCGATGTTTTGTTCTAACATTTTATAACGATTTTTACCAAACATATATTATTTGAAAGGTATTTCTTTTTAGCCGTTTTGCAGATTTACAGATTTTTAAATTTTCCTTCATTTTGAGTAAATTGCATTTACATTTGCTACTAACACATACATAAAATTATACATATGCTATGTGTGTTTATTAAGTATGTTGATGTGTTTATAATGGGTTTGTTATCTTCATTCACAATAATAATAAACCAAAAAATGTTGGTTTATGAATTGCCTAAGTTGAGAAATAAAGTTGCCTCGAAAATGCACTCGAATTTCGAGCGCTGGAATCTGCTAGTAAAAATTAAACAAATAATATTTTATTTACATTTAGAAAATTTATGACCTGAAAAGTCTACATTAAAATATTCTAACAAAAATATTAAAATTTAAAACGGCCGAATAAAAATTTATTTAAAAATAAAAAAAAATGTATATACATATATTCTTTTTAAGTACTGCCAATTGAAACATTTTAAATATTTCAATATCAACAAATGTTGTATGAAAAACATACAATAAAGTCTTCTGGAAGTACACTTTAATTTTTTTTTGCATACGGCCCTAAGTATTTTAATTTGTTTTAGTTTATTTTGTTTACAAATTACTAACTTTTGTTTTGAAAAGGATTTGAGTTTTCTTAGCTTCAATATGCAATCTTAGCTTTTTTCTCAATAAACAGTATAACTATAGCAGCATATTTTCATGTCGGTTTTTCTTTTAATACTGCAGTTTGCTTTTCTATTTAACATTGTTTTCATTTGATTTTTTTGTATGTCTTTTTGCTTGTCATTTCTATTTTTGTTGTTGTTAAACATTGGTTGACGCTAAGTTTCTTTACAAGATTTTTATCTTTTAGCTCTGATAACGTTTTTAACTGCATTTTCTTTATACGATTTGTTTAAACATGAGTTTGCTTAGCGAAAAATAACCTTATTTAGTTTTATACTATTGTTTTTTTGCATCTCTTAATTATGTATTCCGTTTGTTAACAATAAAACCGCAAAAAAGCAATTTAAGTTAAAAAGTTTTTTTTTGAGTGCATTTCTTCTCATGATTTTTATCCGATGATTTATGTTTTGAAATAAACATATTTACAATTGCAACGACTCACATATTAGATATCGAGCCCAGAGCGAAGTAAATAGCTTAAGTGACATGATATTCGATTTTCGGGCTTTCATGAAAATCGATAATATACGATTATTAGCTTTATGATCGTTATCGTTATGATTTTGAAACTAACGCTATTTTAGCTAAAAAATAGATTCTCGATTACACGCGCTGAATATTGCATATTTTACAGTACAGGAAAAAATAAGTGACCCTTATTTTTAGTAGCCCAATCTCATTTTGAGGGGGGTAAAAAGATACCAAAAACGGCCTATTTTTTGCAGATTTTGCACATTTGTTCCAAAGAAACAATATCATATGAAAGGTATTTGCAAGGCCTATCCAATAGAGTATCAGACATGCAAGTTCATGAGTAAATACTTGTGTTATTTAATAAAACCCCTAAAATATGAGTGGGTTTTGTATTGTGGTACCAGGGCGGTCCCAGAACAAGCCGACGTGACGTATAGATGGCGGTAGTAGTTTCAGAAAAATTACTTTCGTTGTTTAGTATTTTTTTTTGAGCCATCAGAATTAAACAATCTCAGAGAATTTGTAAACATGGTAAAAATTGGTCATCGTTATTTGATTTAATACTTTAATTTGAAAGGTTTCAGTCCAACCACTATAAAGCCGAGCTAGATTCTAGTCTGGGGGACTCTCATCCTTCATATACGACTGGTAGAGTTTAAATAAGGCCGTACGAGCTGCCCAGATGAACATCGTAGGGTCGACCAATAGAGGTAGCCGGAAATAGTTAAGAAAATCTACAAAATGGAATTGGTAGATCGCCAAGTGAAGGTGCCTGAACTAACTGAAATGATAGGCATTTGAAAAAGTGCCATACATCAGATATTGATCTAAAATTTGGAAGTGAGAAAGCTCTCCGCAAGATGAGTACCGTGTTTGATCACAGTAGAACATGGGTCCACCTCTTCACACTCGAGACAAACGAACATCCAAAACAGTGGTGTGAAATCAGAGAATCGTGTCCAAAGAAGGCGAAGACGGCTCCATCTGCAGGCAAGGTTAGGCGTGTGCTGTTTCTTGGTATAATTTTTATTGATTACACAAGGGAACAAAATTGAACTTTTTTGGTGTAGCCTGGAAATTTTTTGCAATTTTTTTTGCTAATTTAAGGACGCTGATTTCAAATCTGCACTTAGTTCTATTCTATCAGCTCAACTTTTCGCGATATACCGTTATGTCCAAAATTTAGGCACTTCCACTTCATATATTGGAATAACTTGAAAACGGTTATTTAAAGATGTAATTGTTACCTTTGGAAATAAATAAAATTTTTAAAAAACACCAAAAAATAGTTGAGTAATTGTATAAAAAATAAAGGTAAAAAAATTATAAAAATTAAAAATTAAAAATTAAAAATTAAAAATTAAAAATTAAAAATTAAAAATTAACAATTAACAATTAACAATTAACAATTAACAATTAAAAATTAAAAATCAAAAATTAAAAATTAAAAATTAAAAATTAAAAATTAAAAATTAAAAATTAAAAATTAAAAATTAAAAATTAAAAATTAAAAATTAAAAACTAAAAATTAAAAATTAAAAATTAAAAATTAAAAATTAAAAATTAAAAATTAAAAATTAAAAATTAAAAATTAAAAATTAAAAATTAAAAATTAAAAATTAAAAATTAAAAATTAAAAATTAAAAATTAAAAATTAAAAATTAAAAATTAAAAATTAAAAATTAAAAATTAAAATTAAAAATTAAAAAATAAAAATTAAAATTTAAAAATTAAAAATTAAAAATTAAAAATTAAAAATTAAAAATTAAAAATTAAAAATTAAAAATTAAAAATTAAAAATTAAAAATTAAAAATTAAAAATTAAAAATTAAAAATTAAAAATTAAAAATTAAAAATTAAAAATTAAAAATTAAAAATTAAAAATTAAAAATTAAAAATTAAAAATTAAAAATTAAAAATTAAAAATTAAAAATTAAAAATTAAAAATTAAAAATTATAAATTAAAAATTAAAAATTAAAAATTAAAAATTAAAAATTAAAAATTAAAAATTAAAAATTAAAAATTAAAAATTAAAAATTAAAAATTAAAAATTAAAAATTAAAAATTAAAAATTAAAAATTAAAAATTAAAAATTAAAAATTAAAAATTAAAAATTAAAAATTAAAAATTAAAAATTAAAAATAAAAAATTAAATATTAAAAATTAAAAATAAAAAATTAAAAATTAAAAATTAAAAATTAAAAATTAAATAATAAAAATTAAAAATTTAAAATTAAGAATTAAAAATTGAAAATTAAAAATTAAAAATAAAAAATTAAAAATCAAAAATTAAAGATTAAAAATTAAAAATTAAAAATTTAAAATTAAAAATTAAAAATTAAAAATTAAAAATTAAAAATTAAAAATTAAAAATTAAAAATTAAAAATTAAAAATTAAAAATTAAAAATTAAAAATTAAAAATTAAAAATTAAAAATTAAAAATTAAAAATTAAAAATTAAAAATTAAAAATTAAAAATTAAAAATAAAAAATTAAAAATTAAAAATTAAAAATTAAAAATTAAAAATTAAAAATTAAAAATTAAAAATTAAAAATTAAAAATTAAAAATTAAAAATTAAAAATTAAAAATTAAAAATTAAAAATTTAAAATTAAAAATTAAAAATTAAAAATTAAAAATTAAAAATTAAAAATTAAAAATGAAAAATTAAAAATTAAAAACTAAAAATTAAAAATTAAAAATTAAAAATTAAAAATTAAAAATTAAAAATTAAAAATTAAAAATTAAAAATTAAAAATTAAAAATTAAAAATTAAAAATTAAAAATTAAAAATTAAAAATTAAAAATTAAAAATTAAAAATTAAAAATTAAAAATTACAAATTAAAAATTAAAAATTAAAAATTAAAAATTAAAAATTAAAAATTAAAAATTAAAAATTAAAAATTAAAAATTAAAAATTAAAAATTAAAAATTAAAAATTAAAAATTAAAAATTAAAAATTAAAAATTAAAAATTAAAAATTAAAAATTAAAAATTAAAAATTAAAAATTAAAAATTAAAAATTAAAAATTAAAAATTAAAAATTAAAAATTAAAAATTAAAAATTAAAAATTAAAAATTAAAAATTAAAAATTAAAAATTAAAAATTAAAAATTAAAAATTAAAAATTAAAAATTAAAAATTAAAAATTAAAAATTAAAAATTAAAAATTAAAAATTAAAAATTAAAAATTAAAAATTAAAAATTAAAAATTAAAAATTAAAAATTTAAAATTTAAAATTTAAAATTCAAAATTTAAAATTCAAAATTTTAGTTTTATTCGTTAGTTTCTTACCTATTTTTATTATTTTTGTTTTTTTTTTTTTGTATTAAATAAAATTATTTTAAAATTTCCTTTTTTAATATTAATTTGTAGCCAAGAATCAGTCGATTTTTTTCTTTTTTGAATAGTTGTATGACTTCTAAGGTCTCAAAACAGGCTTTGAATATTATTACGAAGCCGGCTGCGTTAAATAATGATTTTCATTGGTGTTCTATGAAGTACTTAGGGGTTTTCTACGCTGGTAAAGGAAAATAATTAAATTTTTCAAATAGTAATTAATTCTTTTTAAGGATCATTATTTTTTTAATAACAATTGGCCAACAAGAAAACCAATTAACTTTAAATTTAATTGGTATTCGGATTTAATGTTTCAGTATCGGCAACAGTTTCAAAGTGGTAGCCGTACCAAATATTGGGTGGATGGTATCAAAAATTCGGCACAGCCGAATTTAACACTTACTTGTTATACTTTTATTCATTTTACTGCCGAATTTAAAAAAAAAAAAATGATACGTTGTGGATATTACATATAATTGTTTTTAACAAATTATTTATTATTCAGAAATTGAACATACATATTTATTTTTATTTGCAATTGTTGATAATCCTTTTAACTAATTCAGCACAATGGCGAACAGTTTTTAACACCCATCGCACATGTGTGGGGAAACATTATACCTTTTAGTAGCAAATCCGTTAATTGCTTTGGGGGAAAAAAATAAAAAATTATCATTAAATTGTTAAAAATATAATTTGTTTTTTACAAAAAAAAAAAAATAAAAATAAATATGTTATGGAATTTCTAATATAATTATAAAGGTTTGCTGATAATGAATACGCCTCGAGAATCTGAAATAATGTTCACAACTTCTGTACGGTTTAAAAATTTCTTATATTCTATCGATTAAAATTTCGAATGCTTTCGACTAAAATCCGATTGCCCGTACTCCATCGAATAGCAAATTCATAAATTTCGAACGTTCAACAAGAACGTCTAAGAAGTTTTGTCAGCTTAATAATTTCTTGAAAGAAACCAGTCTTAACTTCTTGGATTTTTAGTAGAAAGCAAGCTGTAAAACTATTTTTCCATTTTTTATCTCAACATTATTTTTTATATGAACATTTTCTGATACATAGAAGCCATATGTCAGATTCTGAAGACTGGTTTCAAAAGAAAACGTTTGGGAATTAATTTCTTCACGTTTTGCTTTGAAATTTCCTAGAATTATCTAATAAAATTTCCAGAATACTTACAGTGCATGGCGGTATACATGGATCGAAT
The DNA here is from genome assembly GCA_963682025.1 of Cordilura impudica. Lineage (NCBI taxonomy): Eukaryota > Metazoa > Arthropoda > Insecta > Diptera > Scathophagidae > Cordilura > Cordilura impudica. The sequence continues at coordinate 225,191,238 of OY821519.1, read as the reverse complement.
ATTGAGAAGAAAATGTAAAATGGCGTACAAAGGAATGCCAACCATATACTAATAAACCATAACACCAACAACCAAAGTAAACCATTACATATATTTGCCATTTACAGTTTTTTTTAGTAAAATTTTATTAAAAAAACTATGAAATATATAAGTTCCTGTGTTGAATGGAAGAATAAAATAAAAAATATTTGATTCAAAATAAAATGCCAGAATCGAAATTGAATTGGAACAACTTAAAATTTGGGTGTATCAAATTTTATTTATATTTTCATAAAATGACTCATGTTTACTTTTGTTACCCTGTACAATAGAGTGGTCCTTGAAAAAATTAAAAAGCGATTTTGGGTATAGGCGGGGTCCAGTTATAGAACTAATATAAAACTAATAAATGTGAAGATTGGGGGCAATCGGATAAAGAAAAGTCGCGCTGGAAATCGATTGAAAATTTCAAGTGTGTTATATGGGGAAAATATGATTTTTTTTTTTAGATTTTACGAAAATTTCATAGCTTAATGTTTCCGACAAGTTGTTGTAGGAATCGGGATCAGTATTAAATTATCTATTCAAAGAGCTATAAAAATTCGCCAAGAAATAGCAAATGCCCCAGACCATTTTTGTGCCAAAAAAAAAACTAGGTCACGAAATTTGATAGAATTTTTTTAAACTTTGAGGAATTGATTAAAGCCATAATTTTTTTTTTGTCTCTATACTTATAAATAATCAGATATGAAGTATTGTTTTTTTTTTACCACGTTGTTAACTTATTGCGCATTGGGACCGAAAATGGGAAATTTTTTTGATAAAATTTTGAAAACTTTTTCAAGTTTTAAAAAATTTTCTTAAACAAAATTTAAAAAAATTAATCTGAGACTTTAAGGTTTTTTTAAGTACATGTTACAGATTAACTATGTGATTTTTTAAGTAAATCCCTTTGCCAGAATTTTTTTGACAAGGATTTTATTTTTGCGGATTTCGAGAAAAATGGGTTTTTTGTAAAATATTCTGTAAATGTACTCTTTCTAAATACTTTGTATCAAAAATTCATCACTTTTCTACTTTTAAATGTTATATTTTATCTTAATAGCCTAGGGTTTCGGAAAAAATAATACGACTCCATTAACCCTTTTGGAATTGGGTCACATATGACCCCAAGCTAATAAAAGACAATTTATTCAAAAAATTCAAATATTTTGTAAGTGCTGTTGAATTTTTAGATGCGACGCTTAAAATATAATAACCAAATGTGTAGAACTGCCGTTCCTAAAATTTGGGATAAATTCGAGAACGTTAACCCATTATTTGCCAAGGCCAGCCTTGGATTTTAAGATATTTTTAAATAAAAATTACCGAAAACGAGTTTTTCTATTAAAGTTGATGAAACCGCTATTTAGAATTGAAGAAAAATAATTCAGTTAATTTTTATTTATTTAACTCTTCAGTGCTCCTGGGATCAAAATAATCCATTGTGATATATCTTTGGTGCAATTATCTGCTTATTGCCCGCGAATATAAATTTAAACAACTTTTAACTAATTGTATTATAAAAGTATATTATTTTTAAAAACCATATATATGTTTCCCAATAAAATATAAACATAACTATAACTCAACATTGTTAAACTAAACTTGACTTTTAGAGGAACGATGTCCATCCGTCTGTATGTCTTTGGAGTAGCCTTTAATGACCGAGACTCAGACTATATTTGATTTATATTTAATTATTTAATTAATTTTCGTATCCAGTTTGGGGTACATTTACACTTACAATTGTAAATTCAACCGTCTCAGTCAACAAACTGAAAAACCTTTTCGAATTCTGTAAAGGGTGCTTTTTTAGAAAATAATATTCTTATAAAAGTATTTTTTTAAAAGAAAGGTATATTTTTGTAAAGAAAAATTTCCTTTTTAATAATAGGTTTTTTTTTTAGGAATACCACAATAAACTTATTAAAAAAATAAACTTTATTAAGAAAAAGGTACTTTTTAGGCAAAGATACTGTTTTTAAATAAGGCACTTTTTTAAGAAATTGTACTTAAAAAAATTTTTTTTTTAGAGAAGAAAATATAAATATAAGAAAATATATATTTAAAAAAAGTAAAAAAGGTGCTTTTTTAAAAAGGTACATTTTTAAGAAAATGTGCTTTTGTATAAAGGTACATTTTTAAGAAAAGGTACTTTAAATAATCTAACCCATAAAAACAAAGTTTTTATTAAAACTCTTTCTTTCCTTATGCATATGAGTTTTGAATCTGTCCGTGACTATGAGTGACTGTGTGTGACTATGGACAAAGTTTCAGATCGATCGGGTTAGGGGAAGAGAGGTTTTAATCTTCCGTGACTGTGCGTGACTATGCGTGACTGTGCGTGACTATTCAAAGTTAATCTTTTTCCACAGCAAGTCTTTCGAACAAGTTTCAGAGCAATCGGATAAGGGGAAAAGGGTTTTAAATCACTCCGTGACTGTGCGCGACTACGCGTGACTGTGCGTGACTATGTCGAAGTTAATCTTTCTTTACAGAAAGTATATCGATTAAGTTTCGGATTGATTGGATGAGGAAAAATCCGTTTTAATTCTCTCCGTGCCTGTGCGTGACCATGCGTGGCTATGCGTGACCAAGTCAAAGTTAATATTTTTTCACAGAAAGTGTATGGACCAAGATCCAGATCGATCAAATGAGGAGAAATGACATTTAGATCACTCCGCGACGGTGCGTGACTATGCGTCACTGTGCGTGACTACCTCAAAATTAATCTGTAGTCACAACAAGACTATGGGCCAATTCTCAGATCAATTCGATAAGGGGGAATGGTGTTACCCCACGACAGACAAACAGACAGACAGACAGAGAGTATGAGTTAAAAGAAAGAGTTTAAAAAGAGCTACTTTTTTAAGAAAATATACTTTTTTAAAAAAGGTACTTATTTGAAAAAAGTTTTTTTTCAAAAAGAGCACTTTTTCAAATGGTACTTTTTGGACTTATGGTACTTTTCAGGAATAAGTTCTTTAAAAATTTTTCTTTTTTAAGAAAATGTACTCTCTTAAGAAAATGTAATTTTTTACGAAAAGCACTTTTTAAGAAAAGGTGATTTTCGTAAAAAGGTACATTTTTAAGAAAATGTGCTTTTGTAAAAAGGGTACTTTTTTAAGAAAAGGTGTTTTTATAAAAGGTACTTTTTTAAGACAAGGAGCTTTTTTAAGAAACGGTACTTTTTTAAGAAAATTAACTTTTTTAAGAAAAGGTACTTTTTAAGAAAAGGTACTTTATAAGAAAACCTACTTTTCTAGCTGTTTTTAAAAACCCGTTTTTTAATGAAAATAAACTTGTTCAGAAAAGTATCAACTTTTTTAAGAAAAGTTACTCTTTAAAAATGGTTGCCTTTTTAAGACATGGTACTTTTTGAGGAGAAGGTACTTTCTATGAAAAGGTACTTTATAAGGATATGTACTTTTTTAAGAAAAGGAAAATTTTTCAGGAAAGGTATTTCTTTGACAAAGAAAAGGTACTTTTTTATTAAAAATTCTTTTTTTAAGAAAAGGTACTTTTTAAGAAAAGTTAGTATTTTAAGAAAAGGTACCTTTGTAAGAAAATGTTCTTTTTAAAGAGATGGTACTTTTTGAAGAATATATACTTTTTTAAGTACAGGTACTATTTTAAGACAATATAAAGAAAAACAAATTATTAAAAAAATATATTTTTTAAGGAAAGGATCTTTTTGGAAAAGTTACATCTTAGAAAAGGTACTTATTTTTAAAGAAAAAGTCATTTTTTCATAAAATATCTGCGTTAAAAAAGGTCGTTTTTGAAGAAAAGTTATTTTTTTTTAAGAAAATACCTTTTTTGGGGAGAAGAAACTTATTTTTGGAAATGTTACTTTTGTTAAGAAAATGTATTTTTTGACGAAGATGTACTTTTCACGAAAATATAATTTTTTAACAAGTGGTTCTGTTTAGAAAACGTACTTTTTAAAAGGGTATTTTTTAATACCAGGCACTTTATTAAGAAAATTTACTTTTTAATTAATTACATTTTGTGAAGAGAAGGTACTTTTTAAGAAAATGTGTTTTTGAAGAAAGTTAAATTTTCAAGGGAAGGTAATTTTTCAGGAAAGATACTTTTAGAGAGTGTACTTTTTTAAGAATATGCACTTTTTTTTTTAGAAAAGGTACTGATATATTAAGACGTGTTTGTTTAAAAAAAAGTTGTTTAAGAAAAATTAAATTTTTTAAGAAATGATTTTTTGAGAAAGTTTTCTATTTTAAAAAAATGCACTTTTGAAGAAATTACTTGTTTTAAGAAAAGTTACTTTTCTAAGAAAATGTACATTATTTGGAAAATTTACTTTTTAACGAAAATGTTTTCTGTAAGAAAATGTACGTTTTCCAAAAGTTACTTTTAGAATAGGCACTTTATAATTATTTTACTATTTTTTGGAAAACATAGTTTTTTTTTATCGAATCGTACTTTTGTTAATAAAGCTTACTTTTGTTAAGGATAGCAAAATTTTTTAAGAAAAGATATTTTTTTTTGACAAAATTTTCCTATCGTATTTGATTTTTCGGCATGAGGTCATTACGAAATAAAATAATATAACCTATAAAAACAAATTTTTTATTAAAACTCTTTCCTTTTGCATATGAGTTTTGAATCTTTTAGATCACTCCATGACTGTGCATGACTATGCACACATGATGGCTGATTTTTGGTGGAGTATTCAGAGTAACACTTCGCCATTCAACAATATTCGAAATAGAAAATCGTATAAAAGAAAATTCCAAAGTTTGTAGTTTATAATTATAAATCTTTTAATAATAAATCTTATATACACCCCTGTTCTTGAAACCACTATCACAAAAAAAAAACTCGTAAATGAAAAAATTCTTAAATCTACGAGTTTTTTGCTGTTCTCTAATTTCAATAAGAATATTTTTTCTCGTTTTAATTCACATAGAAAAGGCTTTGTGAAATCAAAACAAATGCCCTTTTTTTCTAAAGCAGGTCTTAAGAGATAAAAAACTAATTGATGTTTAAACTCTAACATGTTTTTTATTGAACCTTGTCATTATTTTAAAAAATTAGACATTAATTTTATGAAAAAAACGTCTACATTTTGCGCTGATTAAAAAAAAAAACTCGTAATCAGTAGTCAATGTTAATAAAACACACTTTTGGAGATGATGTTGTTCTATAACTATAATAAAACTTTTTATTTGCACAATCTATTTTCCTTTATAATTTTTTCAATTATAACATAGATTCTTTATGTACTAATTATTACGAATAAAGGAATTTAAAATAATATTTCACTCAAATCACAATTTTTTTTTGCATATGACTGCCACAACTTTGTTTATGTTCGAAACAGTAGTGATGCCAGTCAAATCCAATTTATTTGAATTTCGAATTTTCTTTGGTGATGCCTAACTTATTTAAAAAAGAGAAGTCATTCTTAATTGAATGAAATTGAAGAATAAAAACAATTAAATGAACAAGTAAAATGTTATTTTAAAAGAAAAATTATTTTTTTTTACTTTCTTTATAATCTTAAGGAAAAACATGCAAAAATTACTTAAGGTTTTTTTGTAAAACTGACTAAAGAACCATATGGTTTCTAGATAACATATGGTTCTGAAGCTAAACCATATGTTTGTCATTTGATAATAAAAAATATGATTTCGAAAAATACTTCGGAAATATAAAATTTGTGTTTTCAAGAAACCCAAAATTTCAATTTCATGTTATTTCAAATTCATTCTTATTCAAATAACAACGTTTCAAGAATTTAATAAATTTAAATAATAAAATGTAAATTTTAGTAAAATATACAGTGTTTTTAAAATTCAATCTACCGAAAGAAGAACATTAACAGCTCATTTTTATGTATATCAAACAAAAAACAAAAATTTTGTGAAAATGAGAGAATTCACTTAATTGTGAATAAATTCGAAAAGAACAAATCGATTTTCACGATCGCTGTCTCATTTTGTTCCTATTACATGTGGTTTTGCGAAAAAGCGATAAATCAGAACAATTTTTGCAATTTTCGATTTTTTATGATTTTTTTGAAACAAAAAAATTTGAAATTTTCACGTAAAAAATATATTTTTTGCTTCAATTATTTATTATAACTCCGAAACTACTGAGCCGAATAAAACTAAATATATATACGGATGAAAGGTTATGTAAGTCTGAATTTTTCTAAATTTATTTTAATATTATCGGACTAACCCTTTTGAAGTTATCATTAGTTATCTGGAGAAACGTCTAAAAAAATATTTAATTTTACTTAAAAATTAAAAAAAAAAACTTCTCCATAGAATTTAAAATTTTGACCATTTTTGGACTAAGGTAGCCATGGTGCATTAAATCTATACATTGGTTTTTGTTCGGCATTTTTGCTGTTGACCTGTGTAATCAATTTGTGTATTTTTAAATGTGCATCTGAAGTTGTTTTAAAGCCCAAAATTAAAGTAAATTTAAATTTATCATACGTCACAAATTTATAAAATTTAAAGATTAAAAATTGTTTTTTTTTCATTTCTTATGACCTCCTATAATATTCATTAGCTTATTATAGAATTATCTTAAATCTCTATTATAAATAAGCTATTTTAAACATTTACATGTGCGATAGTTAAATATTTTGTGGACTTTTTGTTAAAAATTAACAACAACTGCATTAATTACTGTTAACTATCTAAAAAAAAAAAAAAAAAAAACAAAACAAGGTCAGTTCTCACCTTTTTCTTAAAATTAATAATCCTGTGTTAATGATCGTTAAAAAAATCATAATGACAAATTGATTTGTTTTTTTTTTTCAATTTAAATTTCAATCTTTATCTCTTATTCTCTTATTTAGTGTTATTTTTTAAAGCTCCTACTCAAACTGTGGAGGAAACAACACTATTTTTGACAGCATACGGTGTTTGGTATTATTGAAATTTAAATTTTGACATTTTAGCTTGAGGTTAAACCACTGATTCATGAAGGTGTAGCTTATTCAGTTGTTATTCATTGTGTAGATATTTTAAAAATTATTTTTGTTTTTTTCTTTGTTTCGCCCAAAAAAGAAGTTATAATTATGTTAAAATTTAAGATCATTATAATATTAATGATGGTTTTGTTTGAATCCAATATGAAGCTAAATCAAAAAAAAAATTGTTTTTTTGTTTTTAATTAAAAACGATAATCAACACACAGAAAACAGAATCGTTGGGGGTACCAAATTTATAGCCAACCGAATTGCGATGAAATTAATCACCGAGTTTTGAGTTGATGGCAATTACAATTCTATTGTTATAAGAGTAAATATTTTATCATAATAGAAAATATATAGCTGCTATTTAACTTCTATTGATACAATCGAAATTTCAGTTTTTAAGCTTTAGAACAGTTCGGTTGGTGAATTATTTTTTTTTGCGTGTAAATTGTCAGTAGTTGAATGAGCAAAAAATATGTTTATGAAAATAAAGTTATAGTTTGGAAAAGATCATTTTGTTTAAATCCAAAAATTAATGAAGTTAAGTGTGTAAATAACTCTTTAACCCTTTCATGCCCAAATTAATTGGGGCGTGGTTAAACATTTTTTTATGTAGTTGTTAGTTTAGACCTAAATATGAATTGATATCAATTTCAAAGTCTAATGTATCCTAGTTTAGCCGTTATGTAATGTTGCCACCGTCTAAAAGTATTTTAAAATATTTTTTTTTAATTTTCTTACCTTTAAACATTATTTTTGAGCATTTAAATTTAAACTTTTAAATATCTTTATTACTTTTTTTTTTGATTATTTGTAAACTCACTTTTTGCACAAAAAAATTTTACATGTGCAATCAAATACGATTAGCTCTCAAATGATCTCTATCAATATTTACAATAAAATATTGGCAATTAGGTTTGCACAATATATCAAGCTACTCTGAAAAAAAAACCGTAGGAGATTACGGGACTTATAAGCTAAAATATATAATGTTGCTTAAAATAAAATTTCTGGAATACATAAAAATTTTGATCTTTTAATTTGATACTAGCAGATTCCAGCGCTCGAAATTCGAGTGCAATTTCTCGGCAGCTTTATTTTTCAACTTAGCCAATTCACAAACCAACACCTTTATGGTTTATTATTATTGTGAATGAAGATAACAAACTCATTAACAAACACATTAATAAATTTAATAAAACACACATAGCATACGTATAATTTTATTTATGTGTTAGTAGCAACTTTAAATGCAATTTACTCAAAATAAAGGAAAATCTTTTAAAATCTCTAAATCTGAGAAACGGCTAAAAAGAAATACCTTTCAAATAATATATGTTTGGTCAAAATCGGTATAAAACGGTAGAACAAAACATCGGTCACAAGAAATCGCCTAGCCTATTAATATTATAGATTTTTTTGCTGTAATCAATATTGATTTGAAAAATATTAACACGATAAGGATTTTAATTTAAAAATTTAGCTAATCCCGGGCTAATCCACGATTTAAAAATTTAATCCAGTCGCATAATCTTAATGGCGGTCGCATAAGTCCCCGATTAATAAATTCAATCCAAGCTTAATGTCAGTCACATAAAATTTTCGATTTAAAAAATTAATCTAGCATTAATGCCGTCTTCGATTCAGAAACTTAATTCGGACTTATAATCGACCACATAAATCCACGATTTATAAACTTAATCCATGCTTAATGTCGGTCACATAAATTCAGAAAGTAAAATCTTAAAATAATCCTTATATGGGTCACAAGAATCCACGATTTTATAACTTAATCCAAACTTAATATCGGCTATATAAATAAAAGATTCATTAACTTTATCCAGGCTTAATATCGATCACATAAAACCGGGATTTAAAATCTTAATCCAGGATTCTCTTCGACCGCATAAATCCATGATTTATAAACTTAATCCAGGTTTAATGTCGTTCACATTAATTCACATTGTAAAATCTTAAAATAGTCTTTATATCAGTCACAAAAATCCACGCATTAATAACTTAATCCAAACTTAATATCGGCTATATAAATAAACGATTCATTAACTTTATCCAGGCTTAATATCGATCACATAAGACGAGGATTTAAAATCTTAATCCAGGATTCTATATAAATTCACGATTAAGAATTCAGGCTTATAGTCGACTACAGAAATTCAAGATTTCAAATCTTAATATAGGCTTATAGTCGGTCACGTAAAAAATCGATTTAATATATGAAGCCGCGCTTAATATCGGCTATATAAATCCACGATTTATAAACTTAAGTCAGACTTAAACTTAAACTAGGACTTAAGATTTTAGTCGACAGAACATAAACCCAAAAATTTAAAATCTTAATCCAGGCTTAAAGTCAGGCTTAAAGTCCAGGCTACATAAGTCACTGAATTATAAATTTAATCCAGGCTTACTGTCGTCTGTATAAACTCACAATTTTAAACATAATCCAGACTTAATGTATGTCACATAAACCCAGGCTTATAGTCGGTCACAGAAGTCCATGAGTTAATGTTGGCCATATAAATCCACGATTAATTTAAATTCACCATTTAAAATCTTAAGCCAGGCTTATAGTAATAAATATAAAACCACGATTTAAAATCTTAATCCAGGCTTAATGTAAGTCAAATAAATCCATCATTTAAAATGTTGAGCCAGGCTTATAGTAAAAACCCACGATTTTAAATCTTAATCCAGGCTTATAATCGATCACAGAAATCCATGAGTTAATATTGGCCATATAAATTCACGATTAAAACTTTAGTCCAGGCTTAATTTAAGCCAAGTAAATTCACCACTTAAAATTTTAAGACAGGCTTATAGTAAAAAACCCACGATTTAAAATCTTAATCCAGGCTTATAATCGGTCAAATAAATCCATGATTTATAAACTTAATCCATCATTAATGTCGGTCACATAAAATCTTATTACAATCGTAATGTCGGTCACATTAATCCATGATTCATAAACTTAATCCAGGGTAATGTCGTCACATTAATCCATGATTCATAAAGTTAATCCAAGGTTAATATAGGTCACATAAATAATTTTTTTTAATATTAATGCAGTTGATAGATAAATCCACGATTTGAAATCTTAATCCAGGCTTACAATCCAGGCACAATCCACGATTAAAGTTAACTGGCCAGGCTAAATGTCGGTTACATAAATTCATGAGCTGAAAGCTTAATGCATCGTTAATATCGAATATATAAATCAAAGATTTAAAATCTTAATCCAGGCTTATAGTCGACCATACAAAATCAGGATTTGGTTAGTAAATCTAGGCCTAATTTCAGTCATAGAAATTCACCCTTTAAAATCTTAATACAGGCTTATAGTACAGCACATAAACCAACAATTTAAAATTTTAATCCAGGCTTATAGTCGACTACACAATTCACTGAATTATTAATTTTACCAAAGCTTTATGTCGGATGTATAAATATACAATTTTAAACATAATCCAGGCTTAACGTCGGTTACATAAACCCAGGCTTATAGTTGGTCATGTGAAACCATGAGTTAATATCATAATGGAGCGTTAATATTTGGCTACATAAATCCACGAAATTAAATCCTAATCCTGGCTTATGGTCCACCGCATAAATCCACGACTTAGTATGTTAATCTAGGCTTGCTTTCTACCACACAAATCCACCATTCAAAATTTGAATACAGGCTTATTGTGCAATACATTAACCCGCGATTTATAAACTTAATCCAGACTTAATGTCGGCTGTATAATTTTACGACTTAAATCTCAATCCATTCTCATAGTCGACCATATAAATCCACGATTTAAAAATTTAATCCAGCGGTAATGTTGGCTATATCAATCCACGATTTATAAACTTAAACTTTTTAAAAATAACTAGATAAATTTTTAAGAAAGTTCTCTTTTTATTTTATTACTACTTTTCTTTCATGTTGGCGATTTTTTAAAATTAATTCATGATAAAAATTGTAGCATTACCGGCCTAATAATGAAATGTGGATTGTAACGATACATACACACTCATTAAGTGAACCCTATAAACACAACGATCATAACAACAACAACAACTACAGCTATGACACACGAATTACAAAATTTAGAATATTAACAATAACAAGAAAAATTACATATATTAAAAAGTTTTTTTTTTTGCATTTTCATTGAAATCTCATTACCTACTGAACCGATTTCGATGATTTTAAAGAGTAAGCTGCTCAGGATGTCCACGAATCATTCTCACTAAAAATGAGCAAACCAGCTCTCCTATTGCGGGCGTGATTATGATTTTCACAGACGGACAGACGGACATCACTATATAAACTCTGCTTGTTATAAGGTTCAAGAATATACATTTAGTTCGCTAAATAGTTAACAACAGTTTAATTACTCTAAGTTTAACTGACATACCTAAAGCTCGCCTTAAGTTATTTAATAGCTTGTATTTACTTAAATGTATTATCGAAAGACTCTGTATAATTCAAATGATTGCTAATATTGATGCGTAATTTATTGCACTGTTTTTTTAATAAACTGAAACAGCTTTGTTTTCAATTTCTTTTCTAATAAATTTCATTCAATTACGAAAAGTTGCTAACTAACTGCAAGCACACATATTTCCTTATTTCATTATTTCATTATAATTATTTGCTAAACACTTAAACTCCTCTAACCCAATAATTTCACATTAGTTTTAGCAGTTGGTATTTGTTTTTTGTATTCTTTTTTATATTTTTGTTACGCTTGAGTATTTATTTGTTTTACAAACAAATTAAACAAAAGAAATAAATATATTTCGCAAAACGAAACCACCCTCTTGATAAAACATCTTGGTAAACATAGTAAATTCCTATGTAAATATACCAAAGTAATTTTACAAAAAAAAAAAATAAAAAAAAGCAAATCACACACACATTTATTAACTTGTTGCTTGAAGGTAAAAAAAATTAATTTGTATATCAAAAAAATAAAACAATTCAAATAGTTGATTAAAATTGGAGTTACGAAAAGTCTTTTATTAAAGTTAAAAGTCACGTTACAAAATATTGTTTTTTTCCTCTCAGATTTTCGTTTGCAAAGTTCAATCAAGTGTAACATTTAATTGTTTTAAGTTTATAAACAAGTTTTGAATGTCTTCAACTCTGTTTAGAATTCAATGTAGACGTTTCATTAGTTTTCAAGTTAATTTATGTAAATTTATTTTATAGAATCTAGGGCAGTTAGAGTTTAATATTAGTATTTGGTTGGCTTAAAATAAATAAATAAATAAACATATACAAAAAAATAAAATAAAAATAAAAAAATAAAAAATAGATTTAACAATTCAGTAATTTTCTAATGATTTATGGAAGTTAGAAAAGAATAAACATGTGTATAATAATAATGAATTAATAAAGTTTATGTCACGTTAAGTATTTAAATTGCAATTAAAAATTAAAAACAAAATTTATTTTTTAAATCTTACTAGCAGCAGAGCCCAGCCCTCGAGATTCGAGTGCAAATTCTAGTAAATTTTATTTTTTCATAAAATTTTTTCTTTCAATTTTTTTTTTAATCTGTAAATATATAAAATGTATGAATATTTAAATAAAATTCATTAAATTGTGAATTTAAAGAAAAATTCACGAAATTTAATTATAAATATTTGAAAAACGCACAAAAAAAAAAATGAGTTTGGTAATAAATAATTTTATAACAGCCTGAAGGTATGCTAATCAATTTTAGCCAATTCACAATTCAACAGGGCGTTTGAGATACAATTTTTGCAAATATATTAACATATTTAACACATACCCAGCACTGTATAGTTTTCTGTGTTTTATGTATATGTTACTAACAAACTAACAAATATGTTACTAACAAACTAACAAACTAACAAAAAAATATACCAGATGATGCACATCTGTAAAGATGGTGCAAATCTGAAAAGAAATACCTTTCAAATTATATATTTTTTTTTGTCAAAATCGGTTGATAACTAAAAACGTAGAAGAGGTTACAAGAAATCGCCTTGTCCATTAATATTAAAGATATGTATATTAAAAAAAAAAAAACAAAATACCGACTACAGCTTCACGCTGTAAAAAATATTTTATTGACTGCTAATCATTTCAAAAATTTCAAGAGTTTTCCTTAAATCTATCTTAATTTATACTAGCAGACTTCCGCCCTCGAAATTCGAGCGCAAATTCTAGGAAATATTATTTTTTTCATTAAATATAGACCCTATTCACAAATCAACATAAAAAAGCAAACTCATTTTTATTACAATCACATTAGCAAATTTAATAAACACACACATAGCATTGTATAATTTTATGTATGTGTTAGTAGCAAATTTAAATTTACTCAAAATAAAGGAAAAAATTAAAAAATTTGTAAATCTGCAAAATGGCTAAAAAGAAATACCTTTCAAATAATATACGTTTGGTCAAAGTCGAGATAAAACGGTAGAACAAAACATCGGTCACAAGAAATCGCCTATCCTATTAATATTATAGATGTAATTTGTACCATGTGACGTTTGATCAATATTAATTAGTATTTTTTTTTTAAACAAAAATTGGTATAATTTAAAAACTATAACATTAAAAAGAAGAATCTTAAAACGGGCTAAAACTTAAAATTCGATATATATATTAAAAAAATTTTTAAACTCTAAAAATATACACACAAAAAATAAATCATTTAAAATTTTGTATAAAAAATATAACAGCAAAGATATATTTGTTTAAGTCAATAAAAACTGGATTCATACAAAAAAAAATATAATAATAACAAATAAATCCTTAAGAATTCATATAAAATTTTTTAATTAGTTATTTTGAATAATCCATTGGAAAATATATTTTTTTTTAAATATTAGTTACAAAACAAAAAACTTAGGTAATTTAATATATTTTGAAACTGGTCATAATTCAATGTGAAAAAATGTAACCGTCATAAAATTTCTAAATTACTAAATTTTAAGGATTTATTTTTGTTTGTGTGGAGCTTAAATATCGCTTAACAAAAATTTATTTATTTATTTATTTGTTAACTTGTGTACAAAAAAAAAAAAAAAAAAAAAAATAAAAAATTTTTCCCTTTCTTTTACGATTTCCCTGAGATCAAGAAAATGCTCTGCATTTCAGAAGTAACTCCTAAGTGTTTATTGCTAAGCAGACACTACACGTTGATATAAAGGGAGGAAAAAAGAACCTTTTCTAAAAAAAACCTGTTTTAAAACAGTAACTTATTTAAAAAGTATATTTTTTAAGAAGGTATGTTTTTCAAAAAGTGCCTTATCTTAAAAATTACTTTTCTTAAAAAAGTACCTTTTCATAGAAAGTACCATTTAATAAAAAAGTACGTTTTACAAAAAATGACTTTTCATATAAACATATATTTTCTCAAAAAAGTGATTCTTCTTAAAAAAGTACTCTTTAATTAAAAAGTACTTTTTCTTAACAATAAGTGAATTTTCTTTAAAAAGTACTTTTTTCAAAAAAAGTACGTCTTCTTAACAAAGTGCATATTCTAAAAAAGTAAATTTTTTCAAATAAGTACCTTTTCTCGAAAAAGTACCTTTTCTTAATGAGGTACCTTTTTTTAAAAAAGTACCTTTTCTTAATAAATTATCTTTCCTGAAAACTTTTAATTAAAAAAAAAAAATACATATCCTTAAAAAAGTATTTTTGCTTAAAAACCTTTTCTTCAAAAAGTGCCTTTTCTTAAGAAAGTAAATTTTCTTAAAACATACCTTTTCCTATAAAGTCCAATTTCTTAAAAAGTATCTTTTGTTAAAAAAATAAATCTTTTATTAAAAAGAAAATTTTTCTAAAATAAATATTTTTTTATTTTAAAAACCATATTTCCTTAAAAATTAAATTTTATTAAAAAAGTAACACTCTTATGAAAGTACCTTTTTTAAAAAAGGCACATTTTCTTAAAAAAGAACCTTATTTGTATTTGTAGCTTTTCTTAAATAGTACTTCTACATAAAGTATACTCTTTCAAAAAGTAACTTTTTTTTAAAAACTAACCTATAAAAACCAAGTTTTTTTTATACTCCTTTTATTCGTACATTAATTTACCATCATGTAATTAAACAATTGATTGACTGAAATATCCATGTCAAAAAGCAAAATATTTTTAAATAATTTTTGTCGCCGCCATTGGATTACGGGAAAAGGTTTAAAAATCGACAGACAAGCAGACACTACGCGTTAATATAAATGGAGTAAAAAAGTACCTTTCCTGAAAAGTACCCTTTTTAAAACAGTAACTTTTTTTAAAAAATATATTTTTTAAGAAAGTATGTTTTTCAAAAAAATTAATTTTCTTAAAAAAGTACCTTTTCATAAAAAGTACCATTTAATAAAAAAGTAGCTTTTACAAAAAAATACTTTTTCATAGAAACATATATTTTCTCAAAAAAGTGATTCTGCTTAAAAAAGTACCCTTTCTTTAAAAAGTATTTTTTCTTAACAAAAAGGTAATTTTCTTAAAAAAGTACTTTTGAAAAAAAAAGTACGTCTTTTTAACAAAGTGCATTTTCTAAAAAAGTAATTTTTTTTAAACAAGTGCCTTTTCTTAAAAAAGTACCTTTTCTTAATGAGGTACCTTTCTTTAAAAAAATACTTTTTCTTAATGAATTGTCTTTCCTGAAAACTTTTAATTTTCTTTAAAAAAAAAAATACATTTTCTTAAAAAAGTACATTTAAAAAAAATACCTTTTGTTAAAAAAATACTTTTGCTTAAAAAGTACCTTCTCTTAAAAAGAACATTTTCTTACAAAAGTATAGAAGTATAAACGTAAAATTTCTTAAAAACGCACTTTTTTCAAAGTACTTTTTCTTAAAAAAGTAAATTTTCCCTCTATAAGTAAATTTTCTTAAAAAAGTAAATTTTCTTATATTTAATAAAAAAAGCACCTTTTACAAAAAAAGACTTTTTTATAGAAACGTATATTTTCTAAAACAAGTGACTCTTCTTAAAAAAGTACCCTTTTTTTAAAAAGTACTTTTTCTTAACAAAAAGTGAATTTTCTTAAAAGAGTACTTTTTTTTTTTTAAGTACGTCTTCTAAAAAACTAATTTTTTTTAAATAACTACCTTTTCTGAAAAAAGTACATTTTCTTAATGAGGTACCTTTTTTTACAAAGTACCTTTTCTTAGTTAATTATATGTCCTGAAAACTTTTAATTTTCTTTAAAAAAATAAATTTTCTTGAAAAAGTACCTTTTTCTAAAAAAGTGAATTTTCTTAAAAAAGTGAATTTTCTTTAAAAAAATACGTTTTCTTAAAAAAATACTTTTGCTTAAAAAGTACCTTCAGTACCTTAAAAAGAACATTTTCTTAACAAAGTATAAAAGTATAAAAATATCATTTCTTAAAAACGCACTTTTCGTAAAAAGTACCTTTTCTTAAAAAAAGTAAATTTTCCCTCAAAAAGTAAATTTTCTTTAAAAACTACCTTTTCATAAAAAATTACCTTTGTTTTAAATTAAATTTTCCAAAAAAGTGCATTTGCAAACAAGTAAATTTTCTGAAAAAAGTATATTTAATAAAAAAGTACCTTTTACAAAAAAAGACTTTTTCATAGGAACGTATATTTTCTCAAAAAAGTGATTATTCTTAAAAAAGTACCCTTTATTTAAAAAGTACTTTTTCTTAACAAAAAGTGAATTTTCTTAAAAAAGCGCTTTTTTTTTTAAAGTACGTCTTCTTAACAAAGTGCATTTTCTAAAAAAGAAAATTTTTTTCAATAAGTACCTTTTCTTAAAAAAGTACCTTTTCTTAATGAGGTTCCTTTTTTTAAAAGTACGTTTTCTTAATAAATTATCTTTCCTGAAAACTTTTAATATTCTTTAAAAAAATATATTTTTTTAAAAAAGTACCTTTTCCTAAAAAAGTACATTTAAAAAAAATACTTTTTCTTAAAAAAATATTTTTGCTTACAAAGTACCTTCTCTTAAAAAGAACATTTTCTTAAAAAAGTATAAAAGTATATAAATAACATTTCTTAAAACCGGCATTTTTTTTAAAAAAGTAAATTTTCCTCAAAAAGTACATTTTCTTACAAAAGTAAATTTTCTTAAAAAATTACCTTTTCTTAAAAAATTACCTTTTCTTAAAAAATTACCTTTTCTTAAAAAATTACCTTTTCTTAAAAAATTACCTTTTTTTTTAATTAAATTTTTCAAAAAATTGAATTTTCAAAAAAAGGAAATTTTGTGGAAAAAGTATATTTAATAAAAAAGTACCTTTTACAAAAAAAGACTCTTTCATAAAAATATATATTTTCTCAAAATAAGTGATTCTTCTTAAAAAAGTACCCTTTATTTAAAAAGTACTTTTTCTTAACAAAAAGCGAATTTTCTTGAAGAAGTAAAATTTTTTAAAAAAAAGTATGTCTTCTTAACAAAGTGCATATTCTAAAAAAGTAATTTTTTTTTAAATAAGTACCTTTTCTTAAAAAAGTACCTTGTCTTAATGAGGTATCTTTTTTTAATAGAGTACCTTTTCTTTCCTGAAAACTTTTAATTTTCTTTAAAAAAATATATTTCCTTAGAAAAGTATTTTTGCTTTTCTTCAAAAAGTGCCTTTTAGTAAGAAAGTAAATTTCTTAAAGATGTAGCTTTTCCTATAAAGTACAATTTCCTAAAAAGTAGCTTTTTTTCACAAAGAATCTGAAAATTTTTCTAATTTTTTTTTTAAACCATATTTTCTTAAAAATTTAAATTTTACTAAAAATAGTAACTCTCTTATGAAAGTATCTTTTTTAAAAAAGGCACGCTTCCTCAAAAAAGAACTTTTTTGTATTAGTACCTTTTCTTAAATAGTACCCTTCATAAAGTATACTTTTTTCAAAAAGTAAATTTTCTTAAAAATCCAACCCATAAAAATCAAGTTTTTCTTATACTCCCTTTATTTTTAAATCAATTAACCATCATGTAATTAAATAATTGACTGACTGAAAATAACCATGTCAAAAAGCAAAATATTTTTAGAGCATTTTGGTCATCGCCATTGGATCACGGGAAAAGGTTTAAAATCGATCCAAAGTTTTGTCGACAGACAAGCAGACACTACGCGTTAATATAAAGGGAGTAAAAAAGAAACTTTCCTAAAAATTATTTTTTTAAAACAGTAACTTTTTTTAAAAAGTATATTTTTTAAGAAAGTATGTTTTTCAAAAAGTGCCTTTTCTTAAAAATTACTTTTCTTAAAAAAGTACCTTTTCATAAAAAGTACCATTTAATAAAAAATTACCTTATACAAAAAAAAAAACAATTTTTCATAGAATAATATATTTTCTCAAAAAAGTGATTCTTCTTAAAAAAGTACCCATTATTTAAAGAGTACTTTTGCTTAACAAAAAGTGAATTTTCTTAAAAAAGTATTGTTTTTTAAAGTGCGTGTTCTTAACTAAGTGCATTTTTTAAAAAAGTAATTTTTTTATATAAGTACATTTTTTTAAAAAAGTACCTTTTCTTAATAAATTATCTTTCCTGAAAACTTTCAATTTTCTTTTAAAAAAAAATACATTTTCTTAAAGAAGTACCTTTTCCTAAAAAGTACATTTTCTTAAAAAAAATACCTTTTCTTAAAAAATACTTTTGCTTAAAAAGTACTTTCTCTAAAAAGAACATTTTCTTACAAAAGTATAAAAGTATAGTAATAACATTTCTTAAAAACGCACTTTTTTAAAGTTCCTTTTCTTAAAAAATTACTTTTTTTTAGAATAAATTTTCCAAAAAAGTTAATTTTCAAAAAAAGTAAATTTTCTGAAAAAAGTATATTTAATAAAAAAAGTACCCTTTATAAAAAAGACTTTTTTCGTAGAAACGTATATTTTCTCAAAAAAGTGATTCTTCTTAAAAAAGTACCCTTTATTTAAAAAGTACTTTTTCTTAACAAAAAGTGAATTTTCTTAAAAAAGTTTTTTTTTTTTAAGTACGTTTTTAACAAAGCGCATGTTGTAAAAAAGTAAATTTTTTTAAATAAGTACCTTTTCTTAAAAAAGTACCTCTTCTTAATGAGGTACCTTTTTTTAAAATTGTACCTTTTCTTAATAAATTATCTTTCCTGAAAACTTTAAATTTTCTTTAAAAAAATACATTTTCTTAAAAAAGTGCCTTTTCCTAAAAAAGTACATTTAAAAAAATACCTTTACTTAAAAAAATACTTTTCTTACAAAAGTATGAAAGTATAAAAATAACATTTCTTAAAAACGCACTTTTTTTAAAGTACCTTTTTAAAAAAAAGTAAATTTTCCATCAAAAATTAAATTTTCTTAATAAAGTAAATTTTGTTAAATAAGTAAATTTTTTTTAAAAAAGGTACCTTTTCTTAAAAAGTTACATTTTTTTAAATAAATTCTCCAAAAAAGTGCATTTTCAAAGTAAATTTTCTGAAAAATGTATATTTAATAAAAAATTACCTTTTACAGAAAAAGACTTTTTCATAGAAACATATATTTTCTCAAAAAAGTGATTCTTCTTAAAAAAGTACCCTTTATTTAAAAAGTACTTTTTCACAAAAAGTGAATTTTCTTAAAAATGTACTTATTTTAAAAAAGTACGTATTTTTAACAAAATGCATTTTTAAATAAGTAAATATTTTTAAAAAAGTACCTTTTCTTAAAAAAGTACCTTTTCTTAATGAGGTACCTTTTTTTAAAAAGTACCTTGTCTTAATAAATTATCTTTGTTGAAAACTTTTAATTTTCTTAAAAAAAATAAATTTTCTTAAAAAAGTACCTTTTCCTAAAAAAGTACATTTTCTTAAAAAAATACCTTCTCTTAAAAAATACTTTTGCTTAAAATGTACCTTCTCTTAAAAAGAGTATAAAAGTATAAAAATAACATTTCTTAAAAACGCACTTTTTTAAAGTACCTTTTTTTAAAAAAAGTACATTTTCCCTCAAAAAGTAAATTTTCTTAAAAAGTTAAATTTTCTTTAAAAAGTACCATATCTTAAAAAATTACCTTTTTTTAAATTAAATTTTCCAAAAAAGTGCATTTTCAAAAAAGTAAATTTTCTGAAAAAAGTATATTTAATAAAAAAGTACCTTTTACAAAAAAAAAAGACCTTTTTCATAGAAACGTATATTTTCTCAAAAAAGTGACTCTTCTTAAAAAAGTACACTCTATTTAAAAAGTACTTTTTGTTAACAAAAAGTGAATTTTCTTAAAAGAGTATTTTTTTTTTTTTGAAAAAGTACGTCTTCTAAAAAAGTAATTTTTTTTAAATAACTACCTTTTCTTAAAAAGTACCTTTTCTTAATGAGGTACCTTTTTTTAAAAAAGTACCCTTTCTTAATTAATTATCTGTCTTGAAAACTTTTAATTTTCTTAAAAAAATAAATTTTCTTGAAAAAGTACCTTTTCCTAAAAAAGTACATTTTCTTAAAAAAATACTTTTGCTTAAAAAGTACCTTCAGAACCTTAAAAAGAACATTTTCTTACAAAAATATAATAGTATAAAAATATCATTTCTTAAAAACGCACTTTTTGTAAAAAGTACCTTTTCATAAAAAAGTAAATTTTCCCTCTAAAAGTAAATTTTCTTTAAAAGTACATTTTCTTAAAAAATTACCCTTTTTAAATTAAATTTTCCAAAAAAGTGCATTTTCAAAAAAGTAAATTTTCTGAAAAAAGTATATTTAATAAAAAAGTACCTTTTCATACAAAAAGACTTTTTCATAGAAACTATGTTTTTTCAAAAAAGTGATTCTTCTTAAAAAAGTACCCTTTATTTAAAAAGTACTTCTTCTTAACAAAAAGTGAATTTTCTTAAAAAAGTAATTTTTTTTAAAAAAGTACTTCTTCTTAACAAAGTGCATTTTCTAAAAAAGTAAATTTTTGTCAATAATTGCGTTTTCTTAAAAAAGTACCTTTTCTTAATGAGGTACCTTTTTTTTTTTAAAGAGTACCTTTTCTTATCTTTCTTGAAAACTTTTAATTTTCTTAAAAAAAACATTTTCTTAAAAAAGTACCTTTTCCTAAAAAAGTACATTTTCTTAAAAAAGATACCTTTTCTTAAAACAATACTTTTGCTTAAAAAGTACCTTCTCTTAAAAAGAAAATTTCTTACAAAGGTATAAAAGTAAAAGTACCTTTTTAAAAAAAAAAAAATTTTCCCTCAAACAGTAAATTTTCTTAAAGAAGTAAATTTTCTTTAAAAAGTACATTTTTTAAAGAAATTACCTATTTTTAAATTAAATTTTCCATAAAAGTGCATATTCATAGAAACATATATTTTCTCCCTTTGTTTAAAAAGTACTTTTTCTTAACAAAAAGTGAATTTTCTTAAAAAACTACTTTTTAAAAAATAGTACGTCTTCTTACCAAAGTGCATTTTTTAAGAAAGTAAATTTTTTTAAAATAAGTACCTTTTTTTTTTTTTTTTAAAAAGTACATTTTCTTAATAAATTATCTTTCCTGAAAACTTTTAATTTTCTTTAAAAAAATGCATTTTCTTAAAAAGGTACCTTTCCCTAAAAAAGTACATTAAAAAAAATACCTTTTCTTAAAAAATACTTTTGTTTAAAAAGTACTTTCTCTTAAAAAGAACATTTTCTTACAAAAGTATTAAAGTATAAAAATAACATTTCTTAAAAATATTTTTTTAAGTGCCTTTTCTTAAAAAATAAATTTTCCTCAAAATGTAAATTTTCTTAAAAAAGTACATTTTCTTAAAAAAGTACATTTTCTTAACAAATTACCTTTCTTTTTTTTAAATTAAATTTTCAAAAAAGTGCATTTTCAAAAAAGTAGATTTTCTGAAAAAATACATTTTCTTAAAAAATTAAACTTTCTTAAAAAAGTAATTTTTTTTTTAAAGTTTCTTTTCTCAAAAAGGGTTATTTTTAAATGCCTTTTCTTATAAAACTAACTAATTTAAAATAATTCTGAAAAAGAAAGCAATTTACGTCTTTATATGAGGATCAAACTCAAAAACACTCTTTTTTTGCACATATTTAGATCAATTTCAAATTTGCAAACTTTTTAAAAATAATTCAAAATCTCATTATATAAACTTTTAGCTTGAAGCTAAGCATGTATACTCAAATAATAATTTCACCTAATTTAGCCCACATTTGTATAAATTCTCTTCAATAAACAATTCAATTTATTAAACCTCAACATCATCAACACAACCTACCTTAAACTTTTCAAAGGCAAGTAGGTGTTTAAAGAGAAATTCCCAAATAGTTATCTAATTTGTTAATAAAAGTTTTAATAGAAAATTTCCAAGAAACGCTTATTTGACAAATAATTTGGGTTGTTTTTTATACGGTTGGCTTTATTAAAAGTATTTTTTTTTTTATTATTTCTTATTAATTCTATTAGATCTAAACAAACACAAGTTGAGAAAAATTTTGTTTCTTATTCTTTTTTACTGCAAAGTAGAAAGAAATATGACATCAAATAATATTCTTTGACTCATTTTTGGTTTTCGGTTTTTTTATTTACATAAAAAATATTTGCAGAGTTGGTCTTATCGAATTTTGTATTTGTTTGCTTGAACTAAAATAAATATTCATCATTCTAATATGAAAATCTTGGTGGGAATGTCTATAAAGAAATAAAATATATACATTTTTTATTTTATTATTTTATTACAATGAAACCAACTCTTCATAGAGTTATAAACTAAACTAATGAGGTAATCGTTTTTTATTTGTATCAATAAATAAATACAGTAAAAGCTCTAATGATTGAGCCCTATTTATAATTTTTCGTCCCCCATATACGTCTCACACTTGAAGGTTTCACTTAAAAAATAATTTTTTTATTTTTGTAATTTAAACGTCACATTAATTGATCATTTTTCATTTGTTTATTTTTAACATGACGTCATTGGACACGTTTTGATTTTGTGTTAAATACTTGAATTTCTAAATTATTTCTTCAATCGTTTTGTTTTGCTTCTAAATCCTCTTGTTGATTTATCTCGTTTGTAAATTTGCCAAAATAAATATATAAATTTTGTAACAATTTGTTTCAAGTGCTAAAATAATTACTATAAATTAAAACGTTAAAAAAAATAATTTTGTAATTATATTATTTTAATATGGTAGTAAAAATATGCTCTAAAAAGCAACCAGTTAAAACCTTCTCAACTCATATCTATAAAATGGATTATTTTACGTGCTACCCTATTTCAGCAGGTTTTTTATGACTCAGAAATTGTATAATCTAAAATGTTTTAAAGTAATGTTTTGTTAAAGGTTACTAACATAAATGGTGTAGTGCATTTATCTTATATTTCTTATAAAAATTTCAAGTTTTTAAATTATGCAAATTATAAAAGAAAAATAATAAAAATGTTTCTTTTCCAGCTCTGGTCGACGGCATATGGTAGGATCCAATGCCTTAGCCAAGTAAGTATAATTTCATTTTGTATTTTTGTCTTTTGCGTTTTGTTGAAAATTTGTATTAAAAAATTTAAATTGTAGAAATTCACCACAAATATTTTCAAACAAATGGCAAGGCAAACAAACTACATATATTAGCACATTAGATTTATTAAAAAAAACAGTGGCAGCACTAAATACATTTTGAGAAACAAATGGTTTGTTGTCTTTGCTAGAAATAGTGGTGAATAGTTAAGACAAATACCACATCAGCAGTTATAGCAGTTGAGAGTATTAGCAAAGATTAAAATCAAATAATTTAGTAAAACGTTCACAATAGTAATGCTAAACAGAACAATTGTGAACAGAAAACCATGGGTTCATACTTATAATAAAACTATGATGATGCTTTGCTATGCTCTATGCTATGGTTACAGTTAAGCAAGTTTTTTTTTCGAGCGTCGCGAAAAGAAATTGTGAGAAATATATAAAATTGCGCCAATTTTACTACATATTTTGATAATATGTAGTAGTGTTTGATTTTATTAAATTTTATTATTTATGAAATCACTTTCATAGAACGACAACAAAAATATAAACACAAAAATGAATCGGCAAAGAATTGAAAGAACATTCAATAAAGTTACTGAATGAAATGTTTAAATATATGAGGCATGTGATGAAAGCTGTAATCAATACCAAAACGAAACAAAATTGAAAATAAGTGTGATGTAAAGCAATTTTTCGATTTGTTATCGTTTTTATTTCAAAAATAAATATATT